>JAFBJU010026074.1:1122788-1315020 GCA_016785305.1 Colistium nudipinnis | reverse complement strand
GTAAAAGAAAATCAAAAAATTTCAAAAAACAAGAGAAGTAAAAAAAACATTTTTCAGTTTGTCATTGAGAATTTGACTAAAAACGTCATAGTATAGTATGTCATCCAAAAAATGCGTGTCCAAAAATGTCAAAAACATTAAAATAAAATCAAAAGATGCATAAAAACATGCAAAATGTTCAAATATATGACTGAGTTGAAGAAAAGTGAAAAAAAAAATTCAGTTTGTCGTTGAAAATTTGACCAAAAACGTCATAATATAGTATGTTGTCCAAAAATGTCAAAAAGGAAAAAAAAATGAAAAAAACGTCAAGACATTTTTCCCTTTTTTCTCCTCTCCATCATTTATTTGCGCATTTCTGATATCGCTATGCATGTTTTAGGTTTTACTCTACTCTGCATTAGACATAGAGGTAAAATACCAAAGCACACATCTGTATTTTAGGATATTAGAGCTGTGAAGTGCTCTGTCTTACAATAATACCATACAGCAAAATGCCTATAAATCATAGAATTCACGGCATCATCAAAACATATATGCTGGTGGTTTATTATCAGCTCCAAAAACTAGAGATCTGTTACATAATAATTACATTTATTTTGCTTGTTTGCATTAACATAATCTAAATGTATACTGTATATGCTGATATCTTGCTCACTGTTTGGAAGTGATCCTTGTAGACTATTGTTGTCAGCATTCTTACATAATGAGCATGATGTAATATGAATGCAATGTCTCTGTCCAAGTGTCTCACAGATGACGCCTCCTCCATGGTGAAAATTAATATTATGAAAATCAACGTCACAACGTCATTTTCTATAACCTGATGAGGTGCTAAATGCTAAATAACAATGTTACTACAAAAGTGAATATATTATTCCATACATCAGTGCGGCCATGCAAAAATCAGGTATCACTTAAGTCATTAGCTTCTGGGTCTGCATGACAGAAAAAAAGTCACTGCCATGCTCAGAGCCACAAGCACTGCAGGGAAATAATGTTCTACTTTCATCACACGGTGCTTTGAGGGTTCTCTCTATGCTGAAAGAGCAGCGGGCACCAGAAGTGTGGCTGATGAGTGAGAGAAAGAGAGAGAGAGAGAGAGAGAGAGAGACAAAAACTCAGAATTAAAGAGAACATTTTCGGTCTCGAAACCCTGCTCTCTGACAATATACAGCCTGTAGACACAAACCTTGACAATCAGTGATGCGAGGCTGCAGCTGTTTTCTTCTTTCCTCCTTTTCAGCCTCTTTTGTAGGATTTTGGCGTGCAGGTATTCCACTCTCTCCTCTGCGGCGGTGGAGAAGAATCCCTCACAGACCATCAGCCGGAGCTGGGCCACCTTGGCCGCCATAAGGCACATAATGAGCAGCGTGAACAGGATGACAGCCAGTGGGAAGATGGAGTTATGGAGCAGCAGCTTGGGCTCTGGAAGGCACCTTTTTTCAAACAAGGTCACAGAGTAGGAAAAGTCTTCTTGATGTTTTTCCTCACTTAAAGGAATACCAATTAAAGTTGCAATCCCCTGAAAAACAACAAAAAAAAGCAGTCGGTGTGACAGAAATTAACAAACCAAATTCTGGTTGTTTGAACAGCCATACTAACTTTGATGCTCATCAACAGGGGGACATGGAACGGTTCCAGCTCCGATACCTTAGTTGTTACAATGTCCACGAAGCAGTACAATAAGGCATCCACGGTTATAAATGCAACCCAGGCCACAACATGGAAGACAACTGAAACTCCAAACTTCAGCACGGCTTTCCCCTCTCTGGCGGTCGGGCGGACGGAGGGGATCGAGGGGTACAGCTTCTTCTCCTCTGGTGTGAGGGGGAGGACGTGGGGCTTCCCTTCCGCCCTCTGCTTCCTGTCATAGCCAACAAATCTGCCACTGACAAACCTGTTTTGGTATTTCACGTCACCGCAGTATTTTTTTATGTGCAAAGCTATGAACATCATCAGCACGAGGAAGCTGACGGCAGGAAACATCCTGTCAGTCACAGAGGAGACTGTATTTACAAGGGCCTGCGCATATTTCACAGTCGCATTCAACTTCTGCTCTGCCTCACTCAGTTTTGCCCTGAACTTTTCTGATTCCAGCCTCGGTGAGACCTTGAGCTGGGAGTCAAGATTCACCAGTCCCAGGTCTGTTACCCCTTTGAGCATGTTTCCAATCCACTTCAACATCTTGACATAGTTGCTGAATGGGGCAGCGATGGCCGACTTCTTTGCCTTAAGGTTGCAAATCATACTCCTGAGGAGGCCTGTGAGGTTCTCCAAGGTGTTGCGTATATTTCTAAGAACCACCGAACTGGTGCCCGCAGTCAGAAGCAATTTCCGACTCTTCTTCATGAAAATAGAGATCACAAAGAGTGTCCCCAAGCATCTTACTCTCTTTGAGAAGAGCAGCGCGACGGTAAGCAAGGTCCCAAAGCAGCTAGTAATCCCTCCAGCCACTGCTGTCTCATAGTCCAGCGCGTAGGTGAGGTACAGGAGGAGCAGGCTGCTGAGCAGGAGGCTGAAGAGGCTGCAGGTCAGGAGGAGGACCAGGGTTCTCTGAAAGCTGTCCCTCTTGCCAGTAGTGAAAGCATCCACAGCCAGAAAACCAACATCTTTAAGAGTCTGTTTTACTGCAACCCTTGAGAGAAGCATCCTGGATGGAGATACTGAGGGGAAAACCAAATACCGCACCCTGGGAGGCAAAGTTATGGGTTAAAAATAAGACTAATAACTGCTCACTTCAATTCATCAAGACAGCATGTACAACATCCAAAACATAAATTGTAAAAGGTACACAATGTACTTTGAATGCTGCAGCTCAAGCTTACCATGTACACGCGTGTAGTATAAGCTACATCAGGGCTTCTGGTCTCACGCATTTAGTTTGTAGACTCCTTAAGTACTGCTAAAACAGGAACTCCTCGGTTCCCTCAAACCACAGTCATTTTTCATTCCATAGTCATCTATTTTTTAAACAAAAGCAGAAGCCCACAGAGGCAACATCACAGAACTGCACTATAATAATCAAGGGTTACTTTTTGAGCTGGTTCGAAAGAATGAAAATGATTTGAAAAGGGGAAATATTAAAAATGTTTAATAGACGTCAGCAACATTGTTTCCTCTGTAGTTTTCAGGATTGGGAGTTATTGGTTATGTTCAAGTTTTTATTACCTTTAGTTACTTTTTACTAATCTAAATGAACAAATAAAGACAAGAGATGCCACATATTTAATAAAAAAGTATAGTTATTAATATTCTATTGTTAAATAAATGAAGGGTTTAAATAACAGTTTCATATCAATGTGTTGCATCCTTTTATTCTAAATGTCAATCTTATAATGAAGTGCAATTTAATGTTTCTTACTCAGTTATGTGTCAGTCTTTATTTAGACTGTAATATTGTTGGTGATTTAGTAAATTATTTCAAATGCATGTAATAACATTTTTAAACTGTATTTATTCAAAAGTAAGGTGGCCAATATCTACTGACCAGAGAAGAAGTTCCAAAGGGCTAAATCAACTGCGGAAGTGTAGAGATGAGTGGCCAGTCAGCTGCTGCTGAACAACACGCCCACATGGGCAAACACACGTGGGCGTGTGTGTGTGTGCATGCACACTCAGTTTCCATCCCCGCAGGCCAAATTAAGCATGCAAACTTTTATATTCTCTCCCGTGCAAACTGCGGAGTTTTAATGTTGACTCAACGCAAGGCATTGCTGCAACACAAGTTCTGTGGTAAGGCGCCCACAACTTATTTACAATGCAGAAACACGAAAGGAAATACATAATTAATAGTTAGAAGGCATAGCAGACACGCCACAAAAAATCGACAGTAGGACTATAGAGAGCTTAGCTTGGCGTGGCCTTAGCTTACTTGCTTCTGAGTATTTCGGCACACGTTGGCGATTTGTCTTCTTACCTGAAGATGCTTTTTAAGCTCACATTATGTTTTCAATCAAATCCAGGACACCCGGGTGTCGCAGGTGGTGTTTCGTCGTAAAGTGTCAGTGTAAAGCGTTTAAATTTGTCCGCACTGTGCTTGCGTCCGTTGCTTATTGGCATATCCTGTTTCCTTTAATAATGTAATCCTACTAAGTAACCCCCGTTTCAGTAATTTTCAGGTTTCAACAGGTTTTTGCTAGAAATGAGAGTGACACAATTGTATTCATTTGTATTTGGGGCAATACCATTTTATATAGTTTTTTATATGAAGTTCAGTTGAGTGTCATCATGTCTTCTGTGTGATTTCAAAGACTTAAGTACAAATAGATGCTAATGACATGCATCATGGAAAATGTATGATTTTGTTTGACCCATCTTACAGGCTATGATTCATAATATTTTAGCTTCTAGTTTATTGATTTTGATGAATTATATGCAACCATGGACCCTCAAAACTTTGCTTGAGTAACCTGTGCACACTTTACACATGTTAACAGAAGTTACTATACCGTGCATATCATTTTGTGTGCTCATCTTATCACACAACACTCAGCATCAGTGTAATATCATTTTTTAATTTTTAATTTGAAAAATAACTTACATAAATCTCTGTACTCAACCATACTTAACCAAGACATAGCCTTGGCATTAACACATTGCACCAAAAAGAGAAAATTAAAAGGCATTCAAAAGGATAAATAATATATGTCTTTGTCATCACGTGAGGCATTCTTCCTGTTCCAATAGAATCTATCAATCTATTCTTGGTAGTTTATTTATTCAAATTCTGACATCTAAAGGTATGTACAATGAAATTCAAAATTAAAATATATGCTGTATCCTGTTACAGCAACAAGGTTTTCTTGGACAACAAAATGCATCATTGTTATGTGGAAAAGGAATAATGCCTCAGTTCAATTTCATTCAGACATACTGCAACTATAAGATTCATATACTTCCCAGACATGAGAAGTATTTGTAATTACTAAAAATAGAAAATAAAAAATAAACTGGTCTTGGCTTTAAAACAAAACTAACAAAAATATAGTAAATTAATTTCATTTTCATTAAAACAAAGAAAGAAAAAAATCATTTTCTGTGGCAATATCCCTTGTTATTTGAACTTGTGATTAGCTCTTCTTCACATACAGTGCCTGTAAAATTGAACAGCAGCAACACACGTCTCTTGCATGTTTGCTGCCTCTTGATTAGGTATAGACCTCTAGCTGTACCAATAGAGATAATTTTTGCATGTTTGTCAACAATACTGAAATAAAATACACTTGCAATCACAACTGTTTCATCAACCTCCATTAAATATAAAATATTTTTTTTTTTTATATTTTTTTTTTCTCAAAAACCTGAAAAAGAAATATGACCTTGGGGGTGGAATGTTTTTGTTGAAAACTTCAATAATTGGCCATGGAAGACCAAGAACTAATTTGCTTCAATTTAAGGTGAGGGAGAAAACTAATGAAGTTGACATGCACTGTACAAGAAACTGCAAAAATTCCAAATATCATCTTTATCAAAACATGCTGAGTTACTGTAAGGTGTGCCCAAGCCATGTTGCAGAAAATCCTTTTCAACATGCTTGTTAAACAAATCAAATCCAAAATTAATTACATACTGAAACAATACAGAACTGTAAAATAACCAACAGTCCTAAAATCTGGACAATATCAGGGGACTAAACAATGGTAGCAATGAATAGTACAATGAGAGGTACCCTGGGACAAGGAAAAAAAAGAGAAACATGTACAATTTGCACATATTGTTTATCTTTATAAGGCCTGGGCCTTTTTACAATGAAATAAATAATTTACATTTATTTTCATTATCACTTTTGTCACATAAACATTTTCTGTTAAATAACTCCAAAAGTTTCCTTAAGTTTCCCTTATCTGCATGTCTGCAAAACAGACTCACGAATGATCTAAAGAATGATAAACAATGTCTTTTTTTTTCAATCACAATGTTGCATTCACTCCCCTTGAAAACCATGCACTAGTGAAATTTATCTTTAAAAATAATATAAATTGTTGAAAATGGCTGATCTGTTTTATTCATTTTTCATCTTTTTTGCAAGTTGCAGCCTCAAGAAAATAATTTTCTTTTTTTTTTATTCAGCTAAATTTGTGTCCATGCAAATGAACTTAAAAGGAAAAAAATATTTTTTCTCATTTAATTTTCATACACTATATCAACAGAGAAAGAATTATGGTAGATTGTACATCTTTTCATGGGTTTTCGGTTGTTACTGTATATTCTGGAGTGTTGATGGTAGCCACTTCAGTATTGCGTCTGATTAGGTTAGAAGTCTTTCTGTCAGTACAGTTTGATTCAGTACATAAACCTTGAGTAAGTGGGGAATTTCTCTCGTATTTTGGAAGTTGGGACACACCTCACCCAAAGTGATGGTGTGCAATACTCCATCTACACAGCTAGGTCTGTTGGCGTGGCGTGACCAAGCATCTGGTTAGAAACACTTTCACCCCCTTCAGCTACAAAAATAGAAAAAAAAAAAAAAAAAAAAAAAAAAAAAAAAACTCAAACGAAATGAAAACAAAAAAAGGAAAACATTTATTTTTCATTCGAAAAGGGCTTCTGTAGAACTCACTTAGCAGTTCCCAGTGCTGACCCCCATGGCTTCGAATTGGATGAAAACCTGGAACTGACAGATTCCTCGTGCTAAGGAGTTCATTCCAGCTTCCTCCAAACAACAACAACAGCACCTGGCAATCCCGGCCGCCAGGCGCTTGCAACACGCTTCGCCCTTGCACAATGTGCGCGACGCTTTTGCTCAAAACACAGGATCACGTATGCACCCCTAGAAACAGGCTCAGAAGACACAACATCAAGCATGCAGTGTAACCAGGGGGGCGTGACCTGCAATCGCAACACTGGCTGCTACAACAACGCTATCAGTCCACACGCTGCTATGATCGAGAGAAACTGTCCAGTGAGGATTGGGAAGCTCTTCTTGTCAGTGGGGCCAGAGTAGGGTCCACCAATGAGGAAGGAGGAAAGAGCTTGAACCAGCCAATCACCATGTTGGACAGGTCGAGCTCATCTAACAGTATCTGAACTGCTCCCATGAATGATTTATGGTCCATACGTCCATAGTCTCCCCATACGATGACCTGCAGGGATGAACACATAAAAATCCTCAAATATATTTGAATTATAGATATTGTGAGAATATGTTCAAAAGTCAAAAGTGACTCCAAGTTTCCTAATTACCGTGCAACCTCATTGTCAAAAGGAATTATTTGCTTACCTGTAAAACCTTCCCTCCTGGACTCTCCTCAAACGGCAGTTGCTGCTGGTAAAGAGGGTCCAAGGTTTTTCTTGCTACTTTTGTTTTCTTTTTGGCAATGCAGGCTCCGTTTTCCAAAAGGTAGACCTTTACATATGGTGCTGAGAGGAGAGGAGATGTTATGACCTGTACCACCCTTATATTTATAAACATGTATGATGATTGCCCGGAAGAATTGTGGTATAAGGGCTTAAATTACCTGGCAGTGCCTTGGAACTTTGTTTTCCCACAAGGCCACGGGCTCTGATGATCTCTACCTCCAGTGCTCCTTTCTTCTCCACCATGCCTATCTGGATGTCTCCTGAACAACAAGTATAATAGATGTAAATATTTAACTCTACTTAAGTTACAAAATCCATTATAAGATGAGTCAAATCCCATCACCGACATTTAACATGTAGAGCTATACAGAATGACCAAAATACCACGTAAATGTATAAGGTAAAGGGATTTGTGTCCTTACCCATCGGTGGAGTAGCCAAAGTCTGCCGTCCGACCAGCTGGGCGGGACCCAGACCATCCAGGAAGTCACTAAACTGGGCATCAGAGGAGAGCCGCACACCGGGGAAGATGAGACTGAAACCGAAAAAAACACACTGGTTATCACAGGGATACATACAGATGGCCATGATGATCAAAGACAAGGCGTTAGGCATGCAGGTGACTGTTAATTGTCAGGGTGATTAAGACGAACGCAGCCTAAATCGGGTTTTGAAATGTTTGCAGTGTGCAGACAAACTGCTCCCAGTGAAATGTGAGCAGGAGTTTTATCGTCCGTTCGGATTAAAAAGAGAATCCCCCATCTCCTTACTTTCCCTCGGAGCTGTAGCTGTTCATGCTGCCGTCTGTGGACTCCCGGCTGGCCTGCCTAGTCATCCTGCTCCTCATCTCCACCGCCAGCCCCGTCTCTGTACTCCTCTGGATAGTGCTGCGCAACTTCTTGCCCCCTGCTTCTGCAAACAATGTGAAACATGCAAAGAAGGAGGGAGGGAGGGAGGGAGGGAGGGAGGGAAGGGGGGGGGGGGGGGGGGGGGGGGGGGGGGGGAGAGAGAGAGAGAGAGAGAGGGAAATAGACAGTCAATCCATGAAATTAATCATATTGTGACTCATGCAGCGAGCTGCGTTCACGGAGCTTTTCTCTGACATAGCCATGCTTCCACTGACTCATTTCAGGGAAATCATTTCACAGACAAAACAAAGCAGCGACGACAACATTGAATTACAATTCATCCCTACACCAAGATAGGATTACAGTTTATTCCGGGAACCATCACGGCAATTTCACACTGTCAGTCAAAACCAGGTCAGCCACTCAACAAGCTCTACAGAACTATGGCTCGCTGCGCGTCTGGTCTGCACCACCGACTGGCTCTGGTAGGAACCATAGTGGAAGCATGCTCGAACCAAAAACGACCCCGGTGCCATTTGATCCACAATGATAGCTGACTTTTCCCTTCAGCTGCAGCTCCCCTCCGCCCAGCATCAATGACAGCCTGCCTGAGAGGCCCGTGGCAGCACCTGTGACAGACTCTTATCCACAGAGATGAAAAGTCCAAGAACTCGAAAACCACATCTGACCATCAGCAAACAAAGGACAAATACACACACACACAAACGCCGCGTGACCGAAGCGTGTCATTATACTTCCCATTCAGGAAGGGGTTAGAATACATTGTTTTCCCCTTGAGAAACTAACATTAGAGATGCCAAGGATCTTGGGGTGGTTTCAAAACCATCGGTCGGTACCAGATACTTCGCTTCATATTCATCCCTTTGGGTCTGGTAAATAAAACTCTGAAAAAAACGTATTAATTCATGAAATGAAGTGCATAGGTATGTTGCAAGCAAACCATATTATCGCACCTTTTACATTTATGGAATTTCTTCTTATTTCTAATTGAATTAGGGCAAAATGAGGGCATCTCAAAAATGTTCAGATAGAGCTGCCAAGACAGACAAAGGTAATAACAATAAGTTACCACCAGTTCAGGGTTGGCAATCTCCACGTATAAAGTAATGGCAAACAATTGTCTATCTATTCATAACCTTATATATATATTTTTTATATATACCTTATATCATTGATTTGATATTTTTTGGATAAATGAATCATGTTGACATTACTTCATTCCTACTCTGCATTATCATGGGCCATCTGTGGCATCTGCTCTCTTCACTCTCCTTCCTTTCCAGCAGGTGAGGTGCTGAGGGCAGCTGTGTCCTATCCTTCACGCAAGCATAAACCGACGTAAAGCCTTGAAATCTCAGTTATTCAGCTTTCTTCCGCCTCCTCTTCCGCCTCTGTGCACATCACAATGTGCGATGCAGTCACAGGCATCATCGTCTCTGACGTCTGCAGCAAAGCGCCGCTCATAGACCTTCACTGCCCGACGTGGCCAGTCAGATGTTATCGATGAACACCGAAAAAAACACCCCATTTCCGAGAGAATGAAATACTGCTGAAATCCTTCTCACCGGGAACTGCAATAGACCGATCAACAAATAATACATGGCATACAGACTTTCATTTAAAGCCTGCGTCTCTAACATGCTGGTTTATTGTTGTCGTTATATATCACACATATGTATCAACTTTATATACATAAAAATCTCAGCCTCGCCAAGACAATGACAAGAGTCTACTGGAACTTCACGAAAGGTCTGTGCGCTCAGTGCAAAATGTGTAGCTAGGTAATGATATAAAAACGTTATGTGAACGCAAATGTGAACTCTTCTATTAAATAATAATCTTAGGAGGCGTTCATATAATCATTTAGCGTCCGCATCTCTGGACAGGAAATTTGAACGGTCAAGTAGGTAAAACCTAAATAAACAGTACTGCTTATAATGATGATTACTTCTTAATCTTTTGACATTAAAACGTTTCAAATAACCATCAGGGCTAAATTAGATATTGGTAAGACTAACACCAGAAGCACGCAGCAGAAAACTGACCGGCAACCACAGAAGCACATTACCATTTAACAACAAATTCGAGAGCCTTGATAAGAAAATGACTACTTCTGTGATTCAGGCATAGACATGAGCTTCAATTCATAATAATAACAATGTACAGGCCGCTCAGGCACCATTAAACTAACGCAACCCCCAACCCCCCAGTCGATACTTCTGTATTCTTCCACTGTTCCTACATGCACCCCCCCTCCCTCTCTGCAATCTCTCAGTTTAACATCACTGCTGCCATCAGCCAGCAGCCAATGCTGTGACATTGCTCCAATTGCCATCTTACCTCCGTCCTCCTCATCGAAGGAGTTCATGCAGGGGAAATAGACTGCCAGCGCCTCAAATGATGCTGACAGACTCATCTTGCTCTGGGAGCGCTGGATGCGCATCCCAGGACCCGGAGCAGCGGTATCATGTCCCTGCCTGCCCATGGTCACTGGCGGTCGTTCGTCTCAATGCGGTGAATGCAGATCAAATCAATCAGATTCAAGTCAGATGGACGTTTCAGCTTTGCCTCTTGCCTCTCTGTATAGCTCTGCTCGGATGAATTCCTCTCGGCGGATGCTGCAGGAGGCTGGCTCTGTGTCATCAGCTATTTTGTGCCTAGATGCTCTGTGGACTGCATCTTCCGGAGAGCTTCTGTAGAAATGCTGCGGCGGTAGCTGAGTCTTGTGCTGTCTGGGTCTGACGTTCCTGCTGCATCTCTTTCTTGTGGGAGGGGGGAGGAGAGAGAGCTGCATTGCGCTCGACCAATCAGAGCGCCGGGCTACTCAGGCGCACCTCGGCTGGCTCTGCGGTTGAGCAAGCTCTACCCAGAGATACTGAGCCCCCCCCCATCCATTTCTTCCCATTCAGTTTGTTTAAAACCTCTTCTTATAGCATGCTGTGCCTTTTTCTATATTTTGTTTGTGCTCTTTATCATGTTATTTTCCTCTCATCTCCATTGTATGTCCCACCATCGCTCCCTCTGACCATCTTTTTCACAGGTGCTTGCGAAAATAGAGCTATCATTAAGTCTGCACAAAGCCCTGCTCATCCATGAGAGGGCTTAAGCCACATAGTGGTTACACAAAATTCACGTGCCATGCTCAAGTTAAATTCCTTTGTAACTGTACATTTGGCCAATAAAATGATTCTGATTCTGACTCCAACCGACTGCTTTACTTTTCTTTCTACCATCACATCATTATCACAGCTGAGTTGCGTTGCAAGGAATTCACCTGAGGGCCATAATAGCTTAGATTAAGAGAATCAAGCGGATGGTCATTGTCCCATTTTCTGTTACACAGCTGGGTTGTGTTACAGAACGCACTTTTACAGAGCACAATATCAAATAATCAGACAAGCTCCTTGTTTGAATTAGCATCAAAAACCAGCCTAAACAATAAAAAGGCTTTCACTCTGCCTGTAACATTTGTGGATGCCCAATGTCCGGAGGTCTTTAATAGTCCTGAGCCGAGACACAAAGCAGCAGAGCTCCAAGAAAAGATGTATTTACCGGTGGTCCCTGAAATACTTATAAAACTGCCACTAACGTGGCGCCTGACGGGTATTATATACAGCAAATGTATTGGTTCCACGTAAACCTTAGCTGCTCTGCTAACTGTCATCACATAGACTGAAAGTGCGCCGCTTTGACATGGTGCTTTTGTCCTGAATACATTTGTGGCAGAATAGGCACAAGATAATTATGGTGCTTCTCTGCACTATCCCTACCCCGGCTCCCTGCAGAGTTATCGCTGAGACAAAAATCCACCTTTTAAGAGACACTGCAACCTACTTATGTGAAGAACCCACGTCATGCATGGCGTTTGTTTGCAAATTACATCTGGGTCAGCGAAGCCAAAAAAATAACAACACTTAAAACTCAGAGTGAGATTGATGAACACCTACTGTTCAATACAACAAACTGGGTCATTTGTAATGGGAGTGGATCAGCAGAGTTTAAGTTCCATTAATTCAAAATTGGCCAGCTACAGAATATGTACACGAGGGTGTATATATATAATTTAATAAGTTCTGGAATTTGAAATGATTCATGATCATCTTAATTGTGATTTTTTTAGATGGTGAATTTTCAATCAATATCATCTCTAATAACAAAAGTAAGGCCCACCATTTGACCTTTGGTCAAGCCCCACCCTCAAACGCAGACGAGCCAATATCTGTTAGAATCAGCTTCACAGTCCACTCAGACATTCTCAGCCGAGACGTCCACTGAAAATCATTAGTCATTGATCGTCATTTTTCTCTGGATTTATCCTGTTTTACAAAGTTCACAGAAACGATGTGCATAACAGTGAAAGGTGTTACTGAATGAATTAATATGATGAGCAACAACTCTACACAGTAGAAACTAAAAAGCAGGCACTCTAGGTAACTGTTCTTCTTTTGTATTGTTGATGTGTTGTTTTTCTAAAGGTTTAGACATAGGACAATTGCATATTATCACTGGGCTTCACAGCTAAGACACTCTGCCTGCTGTCTCTCTGTTAAATCATAAAATGAAATAGATTGATGCTCTGAGGTTGCACAAAGCCAGGCTCCAATTACCACAGTGATTATTATTTTGTAAAAATACTTTTTTTTGTTCTTTCCACCTCCATCTAAGTCACAGCAGAATGCGTAACTGAAAACGTGGCAACAGTAGATCATAAACAAGCACATGTTGCTTGTTTCAACCTTCACACCTATGGCACCAATTATTCTTAGCCATCCGCCCACTGACAGAGAAAGAGAGGCATCTGAACATTTTTCACTTGCAGACCCGCGACACACGATTAAGAAAAACGTAATTACATTTGTGGCAACTTTGTGAAAACAGAGTTCACTCTTGACATGAAAACTTTAATTTGTCACATCATATAGAACTTTTTGAAAGGAGTCTCTCTCAGACTGTCTTTTTCTTACGCATTTTTTTTTTAAATATAAGTGGTTTATAGTTTATGGTGTTCAGGTCTATGACTGAGCTCTTTTAAGATCGGTTTGGTTATCCTTGCTGTTGAGAATCTCCATGTTAGGCGACGAGTTTACTCGGATTTCCCAACAGCATGACTAGTATCCATTACGGTTCAGCACACTATCTGCAATATCTATGACAAATCTATATGACAGTGACTATACTACTGGGAATCAAAAGCACCTCAGAAGGCAGGAATCTGAAGAATCTCAGCCAGTTCTACAACAACAACAATGTCCCAGAAGTCGTATGTAAGATCTCCCTGGCAGGCGTCCGGGATCGCAGCCAAAGGCCCTCGGAAGTCTTTCTAATTGATGGTCCAGGCCGAGCGTCAGACCGTGGGTCTGGCTCTACACACAGTAAACACTGCTTAATGGAGAGCTCCAACCCTGGCAGTCACACGCTTGGATGTAGGCAAGAGCACACTTACGAGCACTTAGATGCACACACACACCTGAACACGCACAAGTAGAGTGCAAACACAGACAAACACATTCTCTTCCCTCAGTTTAGATTCCCTGCTGCCTATACCTTGATGCAGACCAGTCCTGTTGTCTGGAAGCACAGTTTCCCATCCGGTGTGTAGTTCTCATTTGATGAACAGTGTGAAGTGAAATAGCCTAAGTAACAAAATAATCTGTACAATCCTGTCAGAGCCGACTACTCTGTTTGAAATGGATGTTTTTCAACCATTCAAAAAAACAGGGACCTAGTTAAGACATAAATCCGCCTGATTAAGTCCGTCATCATCTGGATATCTAACATGAACATTTATTTGACCTTAAATCCCAGGACTGTTTTCAGCCGGCACTAAATCTTGACAAAGAGACACACTGTCTCCCTCCTCAGACAGTAGACGTAATATGGGCTCACTAACAGTATAGCACTGGCAGCCAAGGTTGGTAGATATGATTATTTCTCTGTCTTTGGAGAAAAGGCGAAACCAGAATGGACAATTCCGAGTTGTGTGGCAAACCAATAGACTAATTGTAAGTGCTGTAGAGAAATTGGGTCTGACCATATTTGGACATTGATTATTACTGGAATTATCAATGGAGGCTTAGAGACCATACGCACAGGATGGAGACTTCAGATTGGAAGGATGCATCAGCACTAATAATGATTGAATTCTCTTAGATATAGTGTCAATAAATGGTTCAGTGTAAGACGTCTTGGACTCCGGTTCACTTTTGTAAAAAAACCTATGACAGCGGAATGATAAAAACAAACGTTCTGTTTTGCAATTGAAATGCAACTGAAAGCACAGAAAAAAACAACAACATTCTTAACGATCGTACAGCTTGTGCTTCACATACACAATAAAAAACGTGTGCCCTGCCATTCACTTCACACCTTAACCAAAAAAAAAGGTTTACACCTTCAGTGGAGGGTGTGAAGAAGGAGAGGTACTGTGTATTGTGAAAGATGAAATGCAGGCCATGTAGTTGGAACAGTCTGTCCCCACTGGCTGCCTCCCTTGACTCAGTGGTGCAAACACTGAAGCTACAACAGATGGACAGCTAACAAGAGAAAGAAAGGGGAACTAAATAACTGCTGAGCCGCATGTGTCTGTATGATCTGTATGTTCATGTAGTGAGGAAACAGCATCCCCACACTCCGTGACTAAACTGACCTCGGTGTATTTCTAGTGCTGGTGTCATCAGGCTTCCTCTTTGACGGACAGTTACGCAGCGGTGCAGCCGGCTTTCAAACCCAAAACTATTTGAAGAGGAAGTCTATAAAGTAGTTTTAGCAGCTGTTGACAACCTTAAAAAAGGAAGGGTGGAAGTTCATTTTTAGATGAGTTCAGATGAGTGGCAAGAAGTCTATCCTAAACCGTCCACCGTGAATCCTTACTTATATGTCCTTCATGAAGAACCATAGCAAAGCGTGTTTGATTTGTATGCATTTGAATAGGTTATAGATATAGTATGTATGAGAAGAGCTATGTGATGGAATAAAATGTTATGCAATGTCGTATCTGTTCATATCAATACATTTTCTTATCAATCGTAAAAGGTGGCAATGAGATCAACATCATCCCCATCCAGCCCAAATGTTTGCACCTCCACGTGAACATGTTCATTTCCACTGCCGTATGTATATCTGGGCTCAACATTGCCTGATCTTCATGCACGCCTTGAATCACATCTAATTTGTGCTCCAGCATAATTACCACAGAATAGGAACACATCTTCAAAACAAGAACATTGGTTATTTTCTTGGATAATGCAATGCACGCTGCCTGCTAGGAAAGACACCGTGTGCCGCTCTCTGTGTGAAAACAATTTGTTTAATCCACCACCTAAGCCACAGCTCATGAACAAACATAATGTAACCAGTGATTAATGCAACACTTAAAAAAGTCTCGGCAAGACTTACTTGTGATTTAAACTCTGTGAAAAAGGAATTATTTGTGTGCACATTCAAGTATCTATCTGCCAATATGAAGTCGGACAATAAAATGTTGCATACGTATCAGGTAGCTCTGACCGAAAGATTTTTTTTAGCCGCACGACATTATACATTCCATTTGATTATTAAAAAATGTATCGTGACTATGGAAACAGTAACCGTGCACCTGCAAAAACCTCTTTTGCAATTACATGCCGTACAGTACTGTGCTATTAAATGAAATGAATTAAATTCAATTAATTAAAGACTTCAGTATTATTGCATATGCCGGCGATGCCAGTTTGTGCGTATGCTATAAAATATGATTTGCAGGACTTATTTTTCGGGTTGACACACAATCAATACCATAAAGCATATCACACAAAGATCATCGACAACAATTTCTGTGTAGGATATTGCTTTTGGCAGATAAGGAGGTATATCAGGTCTGGTCCCCAGTGTGACACCATACGTCTGGATACCACAAACAGTTTTAGAAAACTGCAGTAATTCACTTCAGTGGGCTAATAAAACAACAATAGACAAACTACGCTTTTGTGCAAACTATTGCCACAAGGACTTTCTACTTTTATGAGCACATGTAAGTGCATTTATGTAGATTACTGGTGCTGTTGCCGACCATCACCGCTCTCAGTATAATGCAGTGGATCCATAAATAGAGCTTGAAACTGATAAAGGGAGCACAAATCCTAGGGTATATATCCACACACACACATTTAGGCCACTGCAGAGATGCTCATCTGAGAGCTCAGAGCTGATTAACCGCCACGTGTCCCCCTGTGGATTCTTGTAATAGAGATAGAGAGCTGAAGGGGAGGGAGCGGCAGGGGAAAAGATAGACAGTAACGGATTCTGTAAATCTTGCGGGAGAGGTGAAGGACAGAAGAGAAGGTGAGATGAAAATGTGAAGGAGAGGACAGAAATGATACAATGATGAGGTGAAACGGTGCACATATGAGCTAGGACTTAATGAGAGACTTAGTCAGGTGTAGGAGAGAAGGAATGGGCGAAAAAAGGTGACGCACATGTGTCCCTGAGCCATGGCTCAACCTATGTCTATGCATCATCCTGAGAGCAACATGGCTGCACCAGCCCCCTAAGAGATGAATTTACAGCCTCAGCATTTTGGAGGAGCTGCTGAGATCGGCACCCAAGTTGACACAGAAGACAAATTACCCAGGCTCTAAGATTAAACTTCTGCTATTTTACCACGTCCAATACGGTCTGTCCGAAGACTTTGGAGGTCCAAAGTTACGTCAGCATCTGGTGCAGGTGAGAGTGCAGTGAGAGAGGACAACATACTCAGAATCCCCACCGACTGATTCCATCTTTTTCTGCAGGCAATCTCAACCTGTTTTTGCTTATTAAAGTCCAATTTCCTGCCTTTCCCGCACCATCCCTCTCCTCAGCCCTATTAGTCAAAGGCTAGTGCTGAGCTGTAAATCTGTCTCTTGATTATTTTTCTGGGACACCATAAGGACGTGTAGACACTGGCTTTTATGGGGTAGAACGACTGAAACACATCATCAGGTAAGATGTGTTTAGCTTTGTGGAAGAAATGTGTTTATTTAATTAATATCCTCAGTGACGAGAAGGAAATGTCCTACTACACCTATATCCCTACTGTTCCTCCTACTTGTAAGACAAAAAGAGCAAATACATGATTAATTTGGCTGAAAGAGCCTTCCTGATATTCATATTGGACAAAGGGGATGTGATTGAGTATTGTTTAAACAACTCACAAAAAGGCATGAGGCAGAATGTTCTGTACAGCGCATAGCCCGGGGGCTCAGTTTAAAGATGAATGAAGGTCAGAACCACATTTTTATGACACAATGTCATTATTTCTACTGTCGCATTTTGCACAAACACCATTACTAGACCAATACAGTCTTATTTTTCACCATTATTGCCACGTTGGAGCAATGTTGTTATAAAACCATGCTCAAGTCTCAAGTTTACCACATGGATCATGGCAAACCACAAGCATGGGGTGATTTTTCAAAAAATATGCTGTCATTGTGTTTAACACCTTAAGGGAGTACGCAACATCTGTGTTTGGGTGCGAGTGTGTGATTTAACTGAAATTAAAATGTGAACAGCAGTTCAGGTCTGTAAAACATCATCATCAGCATATATTTATAACAGCCTCCCCACAAAGGACATAGTGAATGTGCTGGAATTAATAGGTAGCAAAAACTGTTTTGTTTTCACATGTCAAGACTCCCAGAAGGGAAATGTAGAATGAAATGTACAGATCAATGAATGGTAATAGATTTTCAATGAGTTTGCAACATTTGACCAGACTTGTGACGGTATAGTTTCGGCTGAGTCAGGCCGAGTAGTGGTATGGGTAATAATTGGCTCTCTATTGAGCTTAAAACATAATGTCCCGGGGGCCTATGGGACTGCTGAATAGTGAATTGGAAAATGGACATAATAAATCAATGTGATGCCTCAGCTTGCTCATTAAGATCACTGTTACACAATGCCACTGAGTAGATGCATAATTATTGCCTCAATCAACATCATTTTCATGATATTGATTGTTCAAAGCCAATCAGCACTGACAACTTTCTGTTGCCCAGCAACCATATTGCTAATAATGTCATTTCTTCTTTGAAAAGTATTCCTTTAATCCTTTCTGTTGAACCTTTGGTCACTCCATCCATCCCAATAATGTTGATGTGCTTTGCTGAACAGCTAATTAAACCATGTTCCCCTTTTGTGTTTGATTTATAAAAATCACACAAACTCAATCATGAACCAGTATCAGTAGCACACTGCGAGGCCTTCATCAAAGTGTTTGCCTACTGAATGCCTTGCTGAAATGTAACACTCATGCACTGAGTGTCAGATCCTGCCACGGACCTCTGTACAAAGTACACTCGCCTTATCGGTTAGCCAAATGTTTATCCAGACACCGTGGTGCATTTGAGTTTCCTAAAAAGTGCAATTCCACGGGCAACGGAGAGGACAACACCAGCAGTTCAACCCAAGAGCTGCAAACTGTGTACACAGTGTCCACGGTGGCCACCTGGGAGCCCATCCTTTTCCATCTGACTGCACCGTGTCTGCCTATGCCAGAGTCGTGCTGCTCGGCTGATCTGCACATTCACCCCCAAATTTGGACTGTCGAGCAGCCTCTTAAAGTCGGCCATGCTTTGTATGGGCCCTTATAGAGGGCGATGCGCCTCTCAGGAGAGCGCACTACAAAGTAGGGCAGAAGGCAGCTTGGCAGTGTCGGTGCTCAGGCAGAACCCAATGGAGATCTCGAAGCAGATGTACGCACACTCGCAAAGTCCACCCGAGGCACTCAGGAGAGCCGGGTGAAATATTGATCGCTTTAAGAGATTAAAGCGAACTGGTATGTGCTCTGTCTGCAAGAGTGTGCTTGTGTGAGTGTGTAACTTTGTTCCTGGGAAACCGTTCAAATTGGTGTCGCAGAATATAAAAACATATAACATATGCCAGATGTTCTTTTTTTTTTATGTTCTCACATGGTAATAGGCAGAAAAGTGTTCTTATTGAGCATCATAACCGTCAGTAATAGTCAACAACACAAGGCACGGAGAGTTGCTCTTTGTAATACACATATGACCAGAGAAGGTTGTCCTCTAACCATCTTTCAACATCCATACCTCAAATCAGTCATTTTTCCACAGCACAAAAGTCACAGATTGACACAGTGACACGATTAACAATGAAATAATCCTTCACTCAAAGATGTATGGTGGCATCCCACGTGCCGGTCACACTGCCTCGCCCTCCTCCTGCTCATCTCACCTCACCATGCATTTCCTTCGAGATGCATCTCTCTAGCCCTCCTCCATGCCGTCTAGTCAGATGCTGATAGATCGAAGTGATTATTGACCACCTTAAGACTAAATAGGGGAGATAAAAAAGGCACTTCACATGTACAGACTAAACACCAATCTGTCAGCCAAGGATATACCCTCACACCACCTGCTAGGCTAGGCTGATTTTCACACGGTCTGGCACCAGCTTATGCAACAGAACCGGAAATGGTTCCGGTGCACCTTTGAGAAAGTAGGATAGAACGAAAAAAAGGAGAAAATAAGCAGCCCATTTCCACTGCTGAAAAAGAAATACTCCTGCATTCATTCGGAAACAACACAACACAACACGACCCAACCCCTTCTTGTCGATGTGCTGCATGTGCACGCATTCTCACAGCAAACTAAAAAACCCGCTCACTCCTACATATTGAAGTCACTTTTTTACACTCACAGATCACAGGAAAGAGCAAGCACGACAAAAGGTGACAAAAGGTAATATGCTTTGAGCAGTCGAGGTCTCCCGTGGCAGAAATGCTCGGCTGTTGACACGTGACACTTTTGCAAAATGAAATGAGAAATTATTATTACAGAAGCACAGTAAATCATAGGCTTTATGCTTGGAAAAACTCAACCGCAGTGGTGGCATAAAAAACGGCAGGAATAAAGGGCGAGGTAAGTGAAGGGGAGGAATGTCCAGGAGAGTTGTTTCCTGGAAAAGAAGAGAGAAAGGGGTGTGATAAAAAAGTCAGGCCGCTGTCTTCGCCTCCAGAAAACGACTCTGTTGAGTCCAGGGTCCAAACTAGATTATTTTAAAAAATGATAAATAAATGGGGGCAAGAAGGAACTGGAAGAAGAGAGCAGCGGCATTACAGGTCAACAGTCAGGACAGACAAAAGACACACGGACACACAGACAATCGGCCGGCTGTCCTACCTGTTTGGCTGAGCTGAGAGGTGCTCCGGCTCTTGCGCGACATGCCGACCATGGCCTGCATTTTTGCACCAATGCTGGAGCGCCTCTTCTTTTCCTCAGTGCCTACCGTGCCCACCGCCGTGTCTGACAGGCTGCCGTCCGTCTTCTCCAGGTTGCACATGTCGCCGCTGATGCTTGTGCTCTTGGTAATGTTCATCCCGCCCGTGGAGCCCATTTGCCTGTTTTTCATTTTGGATGCAAAGTCACTGTCAGCCACCACCGTTGTTGGGAGGGGAGAGGCAGGTAAGGACAGAGGTGAGAGGACAGGGCAGAGGAGAGGGGAGGCCGGGAGGGATGTGGTAGGACCGATGATGGAGGAGGAAACAGGAGGAGTGGATGGGAGAGGACAGGAGTGGGACAGGAGAAGACGGGGTGTGGGGTGAAAAGGAGAAAAGGACCAAAAGGAGTTCAGGTACAGGAAGTCATGACAGTATATTACAGTATAGTTTAGGACACATTAATCATTACATATTCATATGTATGTAGCTTCTTTTATGAGGTTCCTACATGACAGGAAATATGAGTCAGTTCAGCAGTTAGCACTCAGTCTGAGCATTTAATAAATCTTCACTTGAATATAGTTTGTCAAAAGATGTTTCTACATCTTTAAAATAATATTTAAAATTTGAAAATGTATACAATGAAACATTTATAATAATGTCTACCAAATATATCACAACATGCTGTAGATGAACACTAAACTGTGCATAAAAAGTAAAGTTGTGTTATCAGCATGATTTTCCGGCTCTTCCCGTTTAAGGGAATTGGCCATATTAAAATGTTATTGTACCTCCGGCAGTAAAATTATCTTTGATAGAAAAATTACATTCGGTTTCATGACTTTGGTATTTTTAATGGGATGAGTTATGCAAAGGACCCTCGGAGTACTATTCATCGCTTAAAGTGTGTGACCTCAAAGTCACGCCGACTTAAAGTGGGAGAGTGAGAAATGCATTTTGACAATTGATTCTATTAACTACTTAAATTACACTCATCACATTCTGATCTTACGCATACGAGACATTAGAGTTCAGCTTACATGGTATTAGAATTAAGGAAATAATCGGTCAGAATTCTCACGTATTTCAGGTATAGGCAACAACAGTGCACTACCTTGACATGAGAGATGAGTGAGGCTTTTAATTGAAATGTTAATCCTTTGGTAGCGCTTCAGCAGTCTGTCTGTACAAATCTACCTGCCATCCATAGCCTGGTCCCTGGGTGTGTTGAGTTGTATGGCATATCGTTACGGCAGCCAGTGGTAAAACAAGTCCGATGTGCTAGGAAAGAATAGCACACACCTGGTATCTTTGCCAGCTCTGCAAAGCTTTTTTTGCTTATGCCCGCTCTTATGCCAGCAGCTTCTGTTTTGGACCTGCTGGTACTTTATTTCATAAATATCGGATGCTCATTCGGGCATTGCTGTGTTTGATCGGTTAATGCAGCCCAGAAGCTTTGAAGCAGACTTCAAGGGATTTGACCCTGGACAACGTGCGCGCTGATTTAGCTGACATTTCCAAAATATGCTTTTTCACCTTCATCCCGGTGAGACTCTGTTTCACCTGCTCAACATGAGGGAGAGGATATAGAGGAAAAGTCAGGGATGCTGGGGCATTGTTGCCTTAAAAAAATACCATCCATTGAAGTTAAAATGGATGAACACAGAGACTGCACAGATGTGTTTGAATAAAAGAAAATCCTGCTCTGGGAAATATTTTGAAAGATACTCAATGATTCAAAATTAGATGCGATTTATTCATCTAAGAGCACAACTGATCTTCTATTCTATCAGGATGCAATTCAAACGTCAATAAGTTCATATCTAGCACACAAAAAAGGCCAATGATAATCACTGGCCTTCCCAGCTCAAGTAGACCAATGTTAGAGGTTACATGTTCATTTGTCTTACATTCTATCATTTGAATAATTATAATGAACATTGAATAATCTGTTCTGTGAGTGAATTATTGTCTGTTTCCCTGAGAAAAACATAAACGTTTGTTGACTGACAATGACAATGACTGACCTGAATGTTAGCTTCCTAAATGTGATCTGGTTTAGCATAAACCATATATTAAGATATTAATTTACACCAGCACGTCTGTACTTTTTTCTGCTACCCTCCATACATGCCCTCTCATTACAGTATCTCTACCACCTGAACAAGCCCTGGCACTCTGGACACTCACACTGTGTAATAAATGTTCCTGCATGGAAATGCGTGGCTATCCAGAGATTTCTGATGTCAAACCTCAGCCCGGAGAACACTGTGCTGCAGATGCAAATTGCACACCAATGCATTTTCATCTGGGTCAAGATGTTCCCGAAAAAATACGGGGAAATTGTGTCTCTTGCAAAAGTTGCGGTGCTCGAGTTAATTCAGCAAGAATAGGGCCGAAATCTAAAAGTCCTCAGTAATCCTCAAGTGCACTTTGTTTTTTGTTCTTCATATAAAAGCGGAAAGATAAACGAATAAGATACTGACCCCCAAACATGCAAAAAAATATATTTTTAAAACCTGCAGTGCACTTTAAATGTGGTCACATATAGTTAGACACTTTAATGAAATTCCTAAAGGGCTCGTCATATGAAAATGTCCTGCAAGGTGCTTGCTGCATGACATACTGACATCGGTGATCACCTTTCAAGAGATCACTGCATCTTGAGTGGGAAAAAAAAATGTGTTTCCATGGGAACTGTGCCCCCGGCCAAAGCATTAACATGCACACATGCCTGTCAGCACGGCGACAAAGTTTTAAGTCAGATCAGAGCTGCGGTGATTCATTAACGTCTCAGGCACATATGAAATGTTATCACCAGCTGCAGAGGTAACGCAGACACAGGTCTCTCCTTCCAATCACTGGAGAAGCTGTGCTGAAGTGGGGTGGGTGGAGCCGAGGTTAAAGTAAACATCCCTTCCTTCCTTTTAGTAATGATCAGCCTCTGTCGTTCAAAACACCCTTCTTTACTCTCCCTCACATGAATGAGCCGTTACCGGGGCAACAGTGTTGGAGGATGGTGAGAGACACGGAGGAGACGAGGTGATGCTGGATTTAAAAGTGCTGATAGAAAGCTCCTTACATCCCGAGGGGCACTGGACGCCACAAAAGCCCCGAATCGGGGGGTGTGCATTTTGCCTTTCTGAAAGCACCCATTGACTGAAATCCCACATGGCTGCCTTGGTGCCATACTCCAAGTCAAATTGAACATGCCTGTTTAATGTGTTGCGCATGTCTATGTGCACTGTAACCTACATACAATCGGAGATGAGCCATAAGTAGACGCAGCCAGGAGCAATTTCTGCCGAATCACATTGCTCCATGGCTCATATAAACATATCCGCTGAGTAGTGATTAAACCTTCTATCATTTAAAGCGGGTAGCCTTATCTGATGATGCCAATTGTCATTATTATTTGGTGAAATGGTATTCAGCAATTTCTACTGTGGACATTTTCATCGATTAAATATATATTAATTGTTGAATTTAATTGTGTTCTAACATAATTGTATAAAGCTTTGAATTGTGCTTCATTTTACTTGAATTGAACATAGAATGTATTTTCCTTACGGCAGAATGGCTTACACGTTGTGAGAAAGTGGGTATATTATACACATATACTGTAGCTGTCATGAGGAAGTAGGGTCACACAGATTTTTACACTCCGACAGGAGCTGTCAGAGTGTAGGATTGCAGGACAAATATCCCTTCCAGTCAAAATAAAACACATGGTTTGATATTTGAAAATCTTATTTTGTACATTTGTCAAATGTGTTTTCAAAAAAAATGTTCTCAAGCGTTCTTTATAATCACAACGATTATAGTCTCCAGTGACTGAAAGTGAATAAACGGCCACAGGACAGTGTATGCAAGAGGGCTGGGGTGTGGGACAGACAGTGAAATGTTCTCGGCATGTCTCGAAGGAGCCGGAGGAAAGTGGGAGGTTTGGGTTGACAAGTAGCAGGTGCCGAGTGACACTGTTGGACTCACGCGGTGTGTGCGAAGGAACACAGAGTGACAGACAAAATACTGACGCAGCACCCCAGCAGGGAGCCACGCAGACAAACAGGGAAGCAACACAGACTGCAGCCTCAGAACCGACCTGCCAATCCTTTGACACCCGTGTACTGCTGTATCTAAAAATGCTCCGAAACCTAAAAAGAAATATAGGGACTATACCTGCACATATTTCAGTGGATCTGATTTAATTTCTGCCAGGTGCATTCAGCCTCCCACACAGTGTGCAGTGCCACGTGCAGTGTTAAACTCACATGGCAGAGGGGTTTTATCTTACAGCTTTAATCCTAATGCGTTTTCTCCTAAGTCCAAGGAGAGACTGAGCGGCACTCAGGTCGGTGAGAAGAAAATAACTAGGAGCCTGCAGTGACTATGTGATTGGAAAGTGAGGAGAGTAAGCTAAAGTTCTATCCTGCCGTGGTGCTCCAAATCAATTTGTCCAAGAATATCTGCTTGACATACTTTGGATTTCTTCTAGTCCAGCACTGTCCCGAAATGGAACTACACCCTCCTGAGGCCACAGGGAAATTAAGTCACATTAAATATAGTCTGAAACTAAAGGGATCAAAGTGTTGTGCATGCATCAACTGAAAAGCTCTTCAGACGTGCATTCAACCATGTATATGTGCTGTATATATACCTAAACACTACAATAACAAGTATTCCACTATGCTTTTCCACTTTAGTATTGTTAAAGGTTATCAGGACCAAAGTAGTGTTATTATGAAGGATAAAAGGGTGGAGGATAGTCACCAGACTGGACTTTGCACATCTAGGAGCTACAGGTCAGCTACGTAGTTAGTGGGAGTCTACAGTTAGTGGCTGGCACACACGTGTGTTACCTGAGGTCAGTCTCTGAGACACTCCAATGGTGCAAGTCCTCTTCCGTTTCCACCAAATCCTCCTGATGCTCCTTGTCTGTGTCTACCTTCCCCCCAGCGTCCTGCCTCCCTCCCTGCAATTTCCCATCTTTACTGGCCCTTCTCTCTCCCTCTCCTCTTCCTCCTTCCCCTCCCCCTCCCACCTCCTCGTCCTCTCGCACCCCTCCTAACTGCTCATCCCCTTCCCGAGACTGACTCCTTGATCGCAACTGGCTGGAGACGGGAGCAAAGAGAGCAGCACATGCAAAGCAGAAAAGAAAGCCAAATAAAGCATGAATAATGTCGAACGAGAAGAGAGAAAGAGACAAACGCATAGATACACACAGTGCAGCCATGCTCAAGAGCAGACTGATTGAAATGAAGAGAAAACAGAAAAGCAAACTTTCAACAAGGTGCCATGCAAAATGAATTTCGTTTTTGCTTTGCTATGAGACGACACCCAAAGATATTGAACATGTTTTTTTGTTTCTGCGTTTGTTGTCAGTTAAGGACACACTTCCCCCCCATAGCCAGAAAGAATAGAGTTCAAACATTTGGCTCCAGATGTTCCTAAAACGGAGCCAAACCTGAACTCACCACAGTGAGAAAAACATCACACGTAGCTAACAGGGTGCATTCTCCTCCTTCAGTTGAACCAAGTGCAAACAATTTAAACATTGAAACTGTTTGGACGTGGCGACACCTATGCAAAGAAAAGTTCACAGCTATGGGGGGATATGTCCTTTACTGAGAACAGGTGAGTGAAATTTAAAGAGTCGGAATAATGAAAGTTTCCCCTGGACACCAGCCTACCGGATCTTGCGATTTCCTTGCGGCCTCTCCGACTGGACAGACATGTAGCTCGTGCTGCTGAACCGAGAGGCGCTACTGGTTCTCGACACAGCGGACACGTCGCTTACATCGCTGTCCGACGACTTGGCCGACAGGTTGTCTGAGCCCCGTGGATCTCTGCCGGAACGCTGCAGAGTGGACGAAACATAAACAAAACGCATTGAAGCTTAGTATCCTCGTGATCCTTGTGTTGTCCTCTGGCAAGCACAAGTCCAAAGATCACAGCTGCTTTTAAATGGTTATTCACACATAGACTGACGCTGATTAAACAAGGGAATGAGATGACTCTACGATAGACTACACAAGGGCTGAAGGTGCACGGACTGCTCTGAAACACTGTGTGCATGTCCCTAGGTTTTTAGGGACAACTGTCCTCAATCAAGATATTTTTTTCTGCAGAAGTGGGCTTTAGAATGTGAATAATGCAGACCAGAGGTAGCCAACATGGTGCCCGTTGGCACCTGGCAACTCGCAGGGACCACCTGAGTAGCCCACGAGACATTTTCTGGGGGTTAAAAGTGTTTTTTACCCCCAAAATAAAGAAAACATGGCAGAAAAGCAAAAGAAAACGTACTTTTTTCAATGAAAGGAAGTAATAATATCTGATTCTCTTCACATATATTATTATTGAAAGTTGATCTGTGAAACTTTATGTGATTCAGAAATGTGTACTAAAACAAGTAGCCCTCCGTACAACTCAGTGCCCTTGAAGTAGCTCTCAGTTTCAGAAAGGTTGGTGACTCCTGACGTAGATAGTCGTGCTATCACAGGAGACGACAGACAGAAGAGTGCTGGCGTTACATCAGGCGTATTAGGTGTGCCATTTCAAAGGCCAGAATGTACTTTGTACTCCACTTGTTTGAGTTGTATACAAATATGGAGAGTTTAAACCCGCAGCCCTTCACAATGTGGGATAAAGTCTTAAAGGCATAATCATCCTGTCTGAACTAGTCCACTACTATATTTTATTTTTATTATATTTTATTTCTTACTCCACTGTACTCATCACACAGTTATTAGTAACTCTGCAGTGCAAGATTTTACATTTAATGATGAAAAGATTATATAAATAAACACAAAGACAAAAACACATTATATTTTTATCTGTGTCTTCATTAGTTTGCTTATGTGTCAGCAGGGATGCACAAAATTACCGAACCGATTTGCACTGAACTCAGCGGAGGGATGGGACATTGGCAAGGGATGAAACCATTCAATTAGAGTGCGAGTGTGGTTAAAGGGGCAGGTCCAGTATTACTTGTTATTTACCACTCTGCTTAACATTGCTAAATAGGGTTCACACACATGGCGTCCAAAGCAAAAATTCTTCCCTATCTTCAATCACTTTACCACCAGCACGGGAAGGCTGATGACGTGAGCTTCTTTGAAAGGTGAGCTGGAATTAAAAAAACGTGGCATGTATCCAGTCCAAGAAAATGTGTGATATTTAATGTGCATAACATATACAGCGTGTGTGTGTGGGGTTTAGAGGAATGTTTACAGTAAGAGAACCTGAACTGAGTGGTACAGTAACTGCTTCACATTACACTGCGGTTTGAGAGCAGGCAAGAAGGAGTGTTGTTTTGTCAATGGCATTTCCAAGGAGGATAATGTTAAACAGACAAGGACAACTCACAGTTTAATCTGCTTTTTATAGACTCCTCGCAGACACATTGGGAGCTTCTAATGCAATGCTTTTCATAACACGGACTTAAAAGGAGAGCTGGACACAGGGCCTTTGTCTTCAACATCTTGGCTCAGGCTGTAATGAGACATCAGAGCCAGGAGGAGCTTTCTGAACGTGCTCAGCACCTCTCCCGAACAGAGTAGTAAACACTGGACTCTGCACACACTCACTGTCGCATTCCTTGAATTTACAACAAGAAGCTTAAAGGCTCAAGTTCCCCTACATGACAAAAGAGACAGGAGGGGCATTGTGAAGCTCAACAGCCTTGTGTCCTTTACCAACAGAAACTTTGTCCTAGGTAGTCAACATAATACACATACCTCGCAATTATTTTCACCTTCAGCTAAAAAGAAAACAAGTCAAAAGCTGTTTATTATCCTTGGCCACTGGCACATGGTCTTGAGAAGGTTATGCAACCACTCTGTTTCCAAATGTGTTTTTTAGTGAAATGTTACAAAACATTTTGTACGAATCAATACCACTGGGATTAAAAGTCAGAGACTTACTTTTTTGTTTTTTTTCCATTTGGATGAAGCAGCCCTTTAATATAAGCAGCTCAATCACCTGCATTAACTTGAGTGTTTATTAGTTTTCCTACGTGTGTGACTTTGTTTGTGTGTGTGTACACTGTGCAAAAATCCGTGCGCCTGCGCACTGTGATGTGTTATGTGCATGTGTACATGCTCGACTGCTTTACAAAGTGAGCCATATGGTCTGTGCACTGTGCAAGCACGCAAACAGTAAACCATAGGCACACACTGTATGGACGTATTGAAGCATACATCCAGTATATCTGGATATGTTTTTTTACCTTGTGGTAGTCCTGCTCCAGTCTGGAGTCCGAGCCGGCTCCCTGCTTGTACTTGTTCATCTTCAGTTTCATTTGCCTGGTCCTCTCCTCCATGTCCATACCTGAGCACAGAGACAGGGGGCGATCACATGGTGGCTGATACAGTGGAGAAGGCCCGATGGGAGGACATACAGTCATCGGGAGAAATTAGCTTCTGCGAGGGCTATGAGCCATGAGCTATGACAAGGACAGATCTAATGAAGGGAAAGCCGGATGGTCGCCTGTGTTGACAAAGAAGCACAAACACAAACGAAAAGAAATGCTCAGTATCGACCATTTGTAGGCACGTGTCTCAACCCCCGGGCTTAATACAATTTACAGGAAAATGTGATCACTATTTTGCTTTTATCATCAGTGATTCATTTTCAAACCATGTCATTTGTTGGTCTCAACTGCATAAAGAAGAGCACAATGACTACTGTAAAGCTGAACTGTAAACCACTGTTTGGTAATAGCTTAAATAAGCTTGAAGATGAATGCCTCCTCCTTTGACAACAACTGCAATTCCTGAATGATCAGAATAATCAGCCACTATACATACCTTGATAAACCCGAAAGCTTTGCAAAATATTTTTTTTTCTCATTTATCTGCTTAGCTTCACCTATATTTTACTTTACAACACGCTTTGTTACACACTCTTGTAAACACAATTTGCACTACACTTTCATCATGACATAATCAATATGCAAGCTCAACCTTGCTCTGTAGGGGCAATAATGCCACAGCATTAGAGCTTTACACATTTTATTTAACTCAGAAGAAAATAAAACCTCCAAATGAGACTTTATAACAAATTCCACTAAACTGCGACTGCTGAATGATTTGTCTGCATATTCTTCTCCAAAAACAATATTTTGCAGTAACCGAATGATTACTTTCCTGCTGTAGCCTCCCTCCCACTTGCTCTCTGTCTCTACTTTTGTGTCATATAATGCAAATGACAAATTTGACAAATAAAGTGAAGGCGGATGCACCGGTGCCACTGCCATGCGCACATACAGTATGTCTACAGCTTAACATAAAAGCAATACAATTTGCGGAGTAAATGAATGACTGTACAAGTGAGGCAAAAATGACTTTCTCTCATTAGGCTTTTTTTGCCTCTCTGCATCTGTTAGCCTGCACTGCTGAAGGAACATTTCGCAGCCTACACATAGCCATGTCTAGTGTGTATTGTTTCTTTTCCTTTCTTAATTACATGAAAAGGGACATTTTATGTAAGAAGTGCTTGAAAGAAACATTAAAAGAGTTGAAAACTGCCACGCAGCTACATCAGATGAGCAATGTTTAGACATAGCCCCCAGTTTTAGCAAACATTAACGGATTGAAAAACATACCATTATACTGTAACACACTATATTATTGATATTGCTGTCCTAAAGTGACTGCATTTCCTGATTGTCAACTCTCGCAAGTGAAAAACAAACAAAAAAACAGAGCCAGATACCACTAGCTCATATTTGTTTTTCACTGCGCTGGATGTTGTTTTAACCATTTTCTAATGTAAGGGACTCTTAATAACAATTACCAAATAGACATATTTTGGGGATTTCATTATATTCAATTAGGCCACAAAATCAGACTGAAAATCTTTGTCTGTGTCAAATAAGGACGGCTTCAATAAACTGACCAAAGGTTTCTTTTCTATGTAAACAATAGAACTTGTCTCAAGACCTGGTGTGAAGTAACCATGTGACCATGACCATGTCTCTATGAACTGTAAGCCCGCACTGTCTGTCCACAGCAAAATAAAGAATTGCTAAATGCAAAAAAGCCAGAAGCAACTTCTATAGAACATTAAAGAGCACAAGCGGCACCAGAGAATGGAGGCGAGCAGGAAAAGAAAACACATCCGAGATGAAGGGAGGTGGGTGAGGAAGGGCAAGCCAGGAAAACACACAGAGTGAATATATGTGGAAGAAGATGAAGCCAAGTCAGAGAAGGAGGGAGGGAAAGAAGAAGAAAGGACAGACCTGGGTTCGTCCAACTTGGGGAGTCCGTGTCTTCTGGGATCACATCACAGAATGGACAGACACAGACAGAGGAGAGGAAGATGGGTGTGAGAGGATGCAGGTAGGGTAAGGGGGGAGATGGAGGAGGAGAGTAGGGACAGCGAGAGGGTGACGCCATCACCTTGATCATAGAGTACGCTGAGGGGTTTTTATGGTCAGGGTGAAAGGGAAGAGGATGGAGGGTCAGGGACAGGGGGGGGAGGAGGACACGACACGACACGACAACAACACAACACAACAATGACAAAACAACAAGCACAGAAAACAGAAACAAAATCATAGAGTACACACAAACTCCACCATGGGCACAGTGAGAAGTCAAAATAGAGCCAGAGGGTACGGTTGAGGCTACAAGTTAAGTTATTAGAGATTAGGAAAGGTTTGGAAGGTGAGGCTCTGTGCCAGTCTAGGATAAAAGAGCTGAAACAGTAAAAAGGTGTTAATGTGGCAAACCGGATAGGAACTCATGACCTCTGAGGAAAGGGGGAGAGGGGGGGAGGGAGGGTAAAGGAGAAGAGGATGTCACTTGAGTCGGCATGGGGCAACTGTGGGGGAAACAGCCTGGAAAAATAACGAAAGGAAAAGGAAGGACGAAAAAAAAGAAAAAAACACAAACAAACAAAAAACTAAAAGCACAGCGCAGCGAGCCAACTACCTCACGGAGCATCAGCAAGATACGTGAAAATTGAGGAACTTGAGTAGAGTGCACATACAGACACACACACGCGCTCACACAGGAATCAGCTGCAGTATTCATCCTAAAAAACGTGACATAACGACACGGCATTGAATGCCCTCATCTGATTCACGCCCCTCTCTGCTAGGTCTGCTGAGGCCCTGGAACGCAGGATTTTGCCTTTCTCTCCATTGATGAACTTTGCTTTCATTTCTTTATCAGCAATCCAGCCACATCAAGGTGTGATTGGTTCCAGTGGAAGTCACCACGCATGGACACACTCCCTGCTCTAATATGCGCCATGGAGCCTGAATCCAAAGTCCAAAACCAGCAGCGACACTCGACAAGACGAGGAAGAGCAGCCCGCCCCATCAGGCTTCATTTCCATACCCCCTAAGACTTGGAATTTGCATTGAGCTCAATTAGTACTGCATCAGGGTGAATAATGAAGTGTCACATGGATAAAAAAAGGACAATATGAGACATCCGCCTCAACAGCATTCATCTCTTTGTGTCAGCTAACATCATCACATTAGGGACTCAAATGATAATCAAGAGAGCAAGGGATTTTTTTCCCCCCTTTACTTCAGCTGCATGATGTAGGTCATTGGGTGAAGGGAATGGTATATTAGAAGAATTATGGGAGTGCAAAACAAGAAGGAAGAAGAAGAAATAGAAGACCAGCAGAAATCTGTGACTTTGTTCTATTGTAACAAAATAAATAAGCGTGGCAGGTTGCAACAAAGTGAAAACAAAGAATATGCTCAAAACAGACTTTAACATTTAACAAAGTTACAGTTTAAATTAACATGACATCAAAACAGCACATCGGATTCTGTGCAAATGACAGATAAATGACAATGTACAAGGAGATGACACGTTTCCATGGAAGCACATTAAGCCAGTCCAGAAAACCACAGCACCTCCAGACACTGGGGCCATTACCTTAGCAACGCATTTCAAGTACTTCGTAACCCTTATAAGACTTAACTTCATTAAGGTTGTTAAAAGTGTCTTAGTGTGTTGACACTTGTAAAATGCTGGTATGTAGTGAATATCAATTTTTTGAAGATAAATGTGTAAAATGTGAACATGTTATGTTCACAGGGGAAAGCCTTTGGGACAAATGATCTACCATCAGCATCAGGCTGCACTGCAAACCCACATCAGAGAGGAAGAGACAGAAAAAGAGAGGGCGCCATCCAGAGGCTGACCTGGGCAATTATATTTATTGAATAATACTGTTTCCCATTAAAAAACGCATAGAGCAAGCTCTCGTCTGATTTTTTTTTTCTTCTATCCAACTTACAATATTAATTTTCCAGGTCTGTCTTTGGTGAGGTTGTAACCCAGCTCGTAAGAGTCCATACCAGGTATCCATCATGCTAGAACTTTGATGAACAATCAACAACCCCGCTATCTTTTCAGACCAAATTAAAATACAGTTCATGTGAAGATGAAGGTGACAACCTTTTTTTAATCTTACTTTGTCTCCACTTATGAACCTTAACAATTTGTTGTTAGACATAGTTTATAGTTGTATATGGTTTTAGTACACCAGTGCAGCCAAACAGCTTTATTGACTTAGTCGCCCTGTTCAATTACAGTGTGACAGCCTGTTAGATATAGTATCTTTAAAGTGACATATAACAGAGATGATGGATACACTACAGGCTGGATTATTCTCTTGACACTATCTCTTTTCTGGCGACTTGTTGGGCCAGTGATGCAAGATAAATACATTAAATGGGTTGTTCGTTGTTCATGCTTTGGAAGTGGCAGAAATCCACACCCAGACCAACTAACCTGTGTCAGTGAGTGAGGGGTGTGGCTGTGACCCTCCATCAGACAGAGAGCCATTCAGCCCTCGCTGCTGGTCCTCCCATGTCACCTCTACAGCGAGACACGCACGCACACAAACACTCACTGGTTTAGACACTACATTCCGTCTAAGGGCCTTGAATAATAAAAGGATCTTCCAGCATGTAAAATCCGATTTTCAGTGATTTTGCACCAAAAAAAAACTATGAAAAACGATTTAAACATTAAAACCGCTGTGTCTATATTGCGCTTTGATAATAGTCACGAATGTAGAAATCAGGGATATTTCCTCAACAAAGATTATGAACACTGCTCCATCTGCTGGCCAACAGGTGTAACATTATCTAAGGCTCAGTATTGTACTACGCATTATTCTGCATCAAAGGAAAATGCGTAGAATCCACAAAATACGGCCCTGTATTTAGCATTCGCTTATGTTGTTCCTTGTCATCTAAAGTGGGCTTACTCGTGTGAGATGCAAAACATATCTAACAAAACAGGAAAAAAGGATTATCCTTAACATAACCTCTGTATGACTGACTTTGACGGTCGTACGAGAGTACGGTGAAGGGTGAGTGTGTCTGTGTGTTCAATAATCCATGTCCAATAGAAATGATTGGCAATTTCACATTGGAAATTGAGAGCTGTGTGTGTGTGTGTGTGTGTGTGTGCGGTGGAACTGAGCAGAATGAATTTCTATTAAGAGAGAATGATAGACAAGCAGCGATGACAGAAACAACACTGTATTCACTTCAGTTCAGTCCTCATTCAGTACAATGCTCTAATTTGTCCACTACAAATGAACTCAGAAAAAGTGAACCAAACTCATTTACATAGGATGGAATGTTGACAAAGCGAGGTTTGCGGAAAAGGACTATTTCAATGCAGATACAGCAAATACACACAGCAAATACGCTACAAACTCTGAATCATTCAGAGTAGTTTAGTATCACAATTAAAAGCTACATGTGAATATCACACATGCAAATCTTGTGCTGACCGAAATTACCCACACACCAAAGTCACACCATCACACTCTTCAGAGGACTTGCCTTTCCTCCCATTTACCGATGGGCCTTGGGGTTTTTCTTCACAGTCTGCTGCTAGTAGAGAGACAGATGGAGGCTCATGAAATGATGGTGCTCTGAAAACAACTCACTTTAAGTTACATTACTATGGCGGCTCATCCCGTTTGTGCTCCTTCACGCTCACAAAGTGTATATGCGTCTGCACCAGAACACATCGCTATTCCAACAGCTAATGCAAAGTCCTGGGTTTGATCTAAAAGCAACTAAAGAAAAAAAGGTTGTGTACACAGACTGCACAATATGTGCTATATGGTATGTACATTTGTTAGTGTACTCATAACGCAACATACAACCTTCTTACAGCAGTATTTGGATTTTAGCACACAATTAAAAAACACTGTTCCTTTTTCTTTTTTGGGACCTTCAACGAGCATTCACGGAGTCTGCACCAAACCACGGCTGTGTTGAATAATAGCACAACAAAGTCAAAGGACACAATCAAGTCACATAAACAGATGGGAAAGTAGGAAGTGCTAACTGTGAGGAACTCCAGTTTGTGCCAACAGTCTGGTTGCTCATTCAAGCCAATAGATGAATGCAGGCTACTGTGTGTACTGTACTCTCTCTCTCATCAAGACTCAAAGCAACATCCCAACTCCATCTAAACGGTCCTTCTACTAAGAACATTTTATCAGACAATGATAATAAAGATGGAGTGAAAGTATCAAGAAAATAGAGAAAACAACAAGATTCAGGGCAGGTTTAAAGGCTTTTTGTGTAATAATAAACACACCTGGGCGACCATTTTGGAGTTCAGACGCACCAATCTCCTCCCTTGCTCCTTCTTTGGAGTTGCCACAAAGAGACACGTAACACACAAGAAAATTAGGTATGCGCAAGTGCAGCAACCGCAACAGCAAAAACATGGATTCAGTCCATAAAAAACACACACACGCTTGAACGCACACACTCGCGCGCACACATTCACATACCCGGACACATGTTTGTATTACATAAGCTGAGTGCCATATAGCTCTGTGGGAGCTGCAGCACAAGGTCAGATCGATACCACCCCCACTACCCACATAGTATTACGGTCCTGAAAGGTGCAGTACAAGGAGAGTAAAAGAGAGACAAATGCAGACATAAATCCATGAAATAAGAAAAATAGTGGTAAAGCTACAAAAACTAATGGTTTTAGATTAGGCCAGGTATATATTTTTTAGGTGGGGGGGAAAAAGGACAGAAAGTAACACAAATGGGAGAGAGGTCCGGACAGAGCTTAAGAGTGAAAATAATAATAACAATAATAAGTAAAATAATCAGAAGCAGGGCAGGAAGAGGAGCGTTGGGAGGAGAGAAAGGGAGCTGGTTGGCAGCTGAAAACTGGGAAAGCCCTCATGGACTCTGACAATGATGAAATAGTTGTGCAAAGTGCTTTGACAAGTTCCCCTGAAGAGCCTGACCACCCTCCCCCCTCTCCATATCTTTGTCCCACTCATTCTCTCTAACCCCTGCAAAGCTACAGCAGTTTCTGTTTTCGCACAAATTCTGATGAATACAAAATAATTATTGTTTTCCTCAAAAAGCCTATTACGGAAAACGGCACAAGTTGCTACAGCATCACGTTACATTCCACAAAGGAGTGCTGAGGAACACAACTGACTTCAGGATGTGAAAAGGATCATTCTTTTGTACTTCTGGGAAATACCGCAAAGGTAAAGCAATGCGTTAGCTTGGGGAAGTATCTCAGCAGTCCTAAGAGTTCAATTAAAGCAATAAATGCCAAACAAATAATGACAATAAAGAACACAACCCCGGTAGCGTCATTGGCACGATTCAGACAGATCTACAGGTAAGGACAACACAGTGGCACAGGAAATCTCGACTAAACGTACAACACAGCTGCAACAGAGGGAGGGGTTCAAGGAGCGCAGGAAAGACTGAGTCTCCGGTGAACCCATCATCTGCTGTTGCAGACAGGGTTTTGGCCTTCAGAGTAAGACGTGGCTCAACAGACACTCCCAGTCTGAAAGAACAAACCCACACATTCAGTACAGACCTTCACAAGGCTCTGTTCCTTCGTCTCCATCTTCTAAGAGAGAAATGGAAAAAGGAACCGAGTGGAGATGTTACGCAAGAAAGGCCAATGAAGCACAAAAATAGGAAAAAAAAACGACATCCTTGCACATATGATGATCCGTAGCTTATACTGAGATTCAGCATATGATAAACCTTTACTAACAATCCACAAGTGAAGTGTTCAAGTCAGCAGCTGCTGTAAAACCAAAGCTCTTCCTCAGGCCAAAAGAGGCAGGCTACCACATAAATCGTTATGATACAGACCAGAAATGCTCTAATAAAAAAAAAGATGTCCTCACGCAGTCTCTGCATAGACAGTAACCCTGTAATTAAAACATTGGAAAAAACAACCAGGACACTTACTTCTGTCCTTCCCTGTGTGTGGAAGCTGCGGTAGTTGCCGTCCTCGTCTGCTGGACATCGGGGTACTGGTGGGACTGGTCGTGACGGATCCACTGCGAGGATGTGCCCTACGCAACAAAAAGCAGTGGACACCGGAGTGAGCTACCAGTACGGACAAGAGTTGGTGGCGGATGGGCCAGGCAGGGCCGTGGCGCACCACGCAATCAGTGTGAAACAAAACAAAGAAAAAGCTATGGGATCCGTCACTTAAATATGAGTGCAATATAAATCTATTTCCTAAAGTGAGAAACTGACCTGATTTAATCCACTTATGATTAAGTTCACTTATAGTGAATATTTGTTAAGATATGAATAAGAGTCAACAGGAGCTAATTGTTGTTAATAACTGTACTGATGCAAGGGGTCATTGAGAGAAGAAGGCTGGTTAAAACAGCGTGTCTTGTACCAAAAAAAAACTCTATAAAGCACACAGCAATGATGTTTGGCACATGGCGAGGGAGTGGAGGGAAACATCAACTGTTGGCAACTGAGCTGCAATAAAAAAGATGCCAGGTGTGGATGGCATGTCAGCTCATCAAGCTGCAAGGAGAGAGGAGTTTGATGCATAAAAAGAGCAGACCAGTGTGACCATGCGCTCAAACTGTCCCACAAAAGGCCTCAAATCAAAAGAAAAAGAAAAGCAACACAAGATGCCCTCACAGGGTAGCGGGCACCAGTTGATGTTAGTAATGAAATCAAAGTGAAATGTCGGCCCAACACTGCTATACTCACGCAAGCGTATGAGCAGTGTGTTCCAAAGGAAAACGAGTCGGCACGGCAACTACGGTGTCTGACACAGGTGTAAATCAAATACAGGCCCGGTGCTTTTGGGGACAAAACAGAAAGTAGCTAGGTGGGTGGTGGGGGAGTTGTGAGGGGGAGGTGAGGTGAGGTGAGGCGGGGTGAGGCAGGGGAGCAGGGTACTGTGGTGGGTGGTAGTGATGCAATTTCTCTGGCTCCTTCTGTGAGTTAGTCAGGTGGGTGGCAGCTCATGAGACAGCAGCGTCTCGACTGCATTAGTTGGACAAAAAGTTTTAGTTATGCAAATGCTAAGCGGAGATGGAGCTGCTCTGGGGGCAGGAATAATCTGACTGGTTGATTTACACCTCAGTGTGGGAATCAAAGAACCAGAAACGTTCCCAATAAAGTTTGCTTTTCGCTACACTACTTGATTACAAAAGACGATTATTTGATCAGTTTATCAATTATAAAGGCCGGACATGAGAAAGCGGTCTTTGTTATCTTGAGAGCCTAAAAATGTTTGGGCAAGCTATAGGTAGCCATTTACATAATTGCACCTCTGTATGGCTCTTTATTACATATATCCCAATTACCAGTATAAAAAATCCCTTTGCTTGAATTTAACTATGTTACTTGGCCCAAAAAAAGGTGGGAATTCTTTGGTCTACTTATTGTCGTTTTATCTTAATGTTTGAAATGATTTCTCCCTCCAGAGCGGCTTTGCCTCAGGGACATTATCATGTGCTACTACAACTCCGGTCAGCGTCTGTGATACGGACGCAATTTTAGGTCACACCTCGTCAAGGCAGGCGAGGGGGGGGCGGACCTCCCGGACGGCAGGGACGGCATGGACCTCATGAGCGACGAGTCGTGGGGGCGTTCAGTGGAGCGCGAGCGGGAAGTGGGGCGCTCTATAGTGGGCCGCTGGTCTGCAGAGCGGGACCTGCTGTGATACTCGTGTCTATCCATGGCTCCGTGGTTCCTACAGAGGTCAGTGAGAGATAGGCAGGCACTCAGTGGAACCCCGGCAGGGCAGGGACAGTATGCTGGCACGGTGGGCAATTTGGTGCACCCTGAAAACTCCTCTCTGATGTGTATGTACCTGTATTGTTGCACCTTTGAACCTAAAGATATCACAAACAACACTTTGCTTCACATCGTCGCAGAGCACTTTTAAGATCATATCAAAAGATGTAGTTTTATCTGGGTTGTGCACACGTGGCAGGGACCATGCGCTGTCTCTCAATGTGTGATGAGTGTGTGCTCATTGGAAACTATTTTCCGGTAGAGTGAAATAAGAGGGAAAGGTGAAGTGTGTCTTTACAAATCTGTTATTTCCTGAAAAAAATGCCCAGCCACAATATTGTCATTTTTGGCACAAGTAGGATTGTAGACAGATCTTATCCAAAGACTGAAGAGCTGTTGGGGGGGGGAAAAAGCAGGTGAGGTTCTCAACCGAGGAAAACACTGATAGTGCACCGGGATAATGCTTACCTTCGCAAACAACAAGAAAACAAAATGCATTCATAAAATGGCATCAAACTTTACATATCATAACAATAACGGGTTCATTTTTGGAGCATGTGCACTGTCTGAGAAAATAAAATTACATTTTCAAATATAAGACCCAATATAAGTTCCCCCATTTTTATGCTATCCCAATGTCTCCAGCTTAGAAGACATGCTGGTTTTAGCATAACATAACTACTAGTTCTAATAAGGTGAAGACACCAAAAGACTTAGTTAAATAAATTGAAACCATGACGTTGGTGAACATTTTAGATTATACAAAATAACTCATATTTCAAAGTCATGTTCACTCATTTGAATGTTGATTAATGCGTTACTTTTGCTTTAGTCTTGTGGTGTCTGTGGCCTTTTGCAAAATGAAAAATTGTCCAGCAGAGGAAATCACCTTTTTTGTCAAAGGCTCAGTAGCCTTGATTAACTTTTCCCAGTCTCCTGGTGTACAGTCATTTATAGTTGTCAAAATAATCATTAAAAGGTTTCCATCATGTGGCTGAGGATTAATTGGTAATGCGAAGGTTATTTCTGTTAAGAATCAAACATGGCAATAGGTATAAACCGATGGACATAACCATAACGCAGACAAATTGCACTTTGGAATAGTATCACTCATTATATTCTAAAACAACAGACTAATGAAAAACCCTTTCTGGGAAGATATGACCTAAATGAAGACACTTGCCAAACTCCACTACGGCTTTCTCCTGTCACCTCTTCCTAGTTTCTTTTCAGGTCTCGCTATTGTTTATACTCCACCCGGGTGCAGACAAAAACAAACCATATGAAGAGACGAGGTAGATCTATTCTATTCCCCTGTGGATAAAAGAGTGATGTTTTCTGCTTTCCCTTTTTCTCCTTTAAGACCAAAAAAGATGAAAAAACGGCAAGCGCTTGTTCATGGCTACTTGGGCTATAGGCTGAGCCCGGAGTCCAGCCAAGCTGGGCCTTTGGCAAACTTTGTGACAAGTCAATCAGGCTCTCGGGTTGAGTTCTGAGGACTCATCACTTTTTTTCCCCCTGGAGAGGGAAGAAATGGCACAAACCACATTATTCCTGACTGAAAGTCGGGCAGCAGCTGGACCATTGAGGACAGAGAAAAGTGTTGTCATTTACAACATTTCTCTGGGGGAAACATTGTGAAATGTTTCTTTTTATCGGTGCAGTAGTGCACCAGGATGTTGGTGTGGATCCTCCTAGGGAGGGGGCTGGTGTCAGCTGGTTGGAATAGACCAAAGCCAAACCAAAGGGCAAACAGAGAATTTTACAAAACTACTGTGTAGCCCAGAACATTGCATCAGAGATGCTGCTGTATGGCCGAGCAAAAATATGTTGCCGGTAGTATGTGAAAACACAAAAAAGGACAATAGGACAATAGTGAACACACACGCCACTGATCAATGCATTAGTTGGTATAATGTACATGGGTACATAAACAAAGACCACAACGGAGAAACAGTCAAGTGTTCACTTCACTTGACAACCAGTCTACACACAGCTGACATCAGTGACACAAATAGCTCTGAGCTCCGACATTCCGAGGCAGTTGTGTACCGCTACTGTACGTCTACGCAACTTCAGAGCCGTGATGACTCAGATATCGAACGGGATATCACCTTTCGTCATCACAAGTACGATCACGGACAAATCATAGGTGGACAAGGGGACAACTCGAGCAGACGCCAAGACGGTGGATGCACAGATGCAGCAGCAGTGCATGTCAATACCTCTCGTAGTCATTGTCAGAGGAGTAGGCGCCGTCGGAATAGGCGCGGGCCATCCGAGTGGAACGCAGTAACCTGACTGCTTCCTCTCTGCAGATCGGGTACACGCGGTGGTTGCGGCTGGTGGAAAAATATCACAACTGGTCAGCTTTCTAAGGTTTTTTTTCTCCACCACAAGGTGAGGTAACACACTGCGTATTAAATAAAAAAAAACTCCAAAGGATGTCGGAAAACACTTCTGATTACCTGTTACAGCATTTTCTGTAATCTGCCTGAATACAAATATTCCAACAAAATCCACAGTGACTACACCTAGAATTAAGGGTAGCATATACTACAGAGCAAATGCATCCTCTCCCATGTAGGACAAACCACCTCTGATGGACAAAACTTCACGACCGTAGAACACCGATCCATTTACAGTATTGCCGTGGTCACTCTCTCTGTGGCTAAAAGGAAGAAAAATTGCATGTTTCCTCATCTAGGAATCCCAATTCACACGTGGTAAAAGTTCAAAGTGAAAAGAGAAGAATGCTTATATGATGATAATGAGGCGGCAAATGGAGAGAGTAAGCAATGCCAAAAATGGATGGATGAAGAGTAGGTTAAAGAATTCATGTTCATCTTCTGAAGGAACAAATACTTCAATACTACAACTCAACTCTCATGACATTGACAATGGCCAAGTTACACACATTTTCCCTCTGCAATGTGTTCACAAGTCCATGTGGCATGAGAGTTGACTGGATTCCATGTCACGTAAGACAACCTTGGAGATCACTTGACATGGACTTCAGTGACGGAAAATGTGCCACAGTGTCAGCGCCATGGGTTCAACACCCAAATTAAAGATCTCCTCAGAAACAAAGAAAGGGTTTGTGGGTGGGTGAGTTGGGATGGAAGCTAGAGGTGCGGAGACGGGGCTTCATGCACGCTCAGGTAAAAGTCTACCTGGAGTTCTTCTGAGGATCATCAATAGGCTGAGTATGTCTGGTTCGAGGTAGGGTGAGGAAATGGCTGGAACCACATGAGGAGGAGAGAAGACAGAGACGGATCTGAGATGGCACCGAGGAAGAAGCAGAGGAGGAGGAGGAGAGAGAGAGGGTTGGAGATAGACAGATTCATAGCTAGACAGATGGAGAGGTTCGAGGAAATTGAGGGAGAGAGAACAAAACGTTTCTCAAAGAAGTGAGACTTCCGGAGGCTGAGAAAAGCTCAAAGGAGAGAGAAAAAAAAAAAAGACCAGGAAGATAAGAGAGGCTGAAAAATGGAATGGTGAGGAGATGTCTTCCTCAGCTGACACTGAACACACCAGAATCAGAGAGGAAACAATAGAGCGGCTCAGTCCAAACACCTGAACCTTCTACTGGATGTTAGAGAACAATTCAGGATCCTGCACAATACACTGGTTTTGTCACACACACAATTTCATGAACAATCAAAGAGTAGGAAAACGGTGTGCGTCACAAAATCACACGAGTTCTAGACAAAAAACGAGTCTCAAATAATTTTTCCAACATTGTTGACTGAGATAAATGCAAATTCTCAATGACTCATTTCCTGTGTCATTTTCAACCGTTTTCAATAAATAACCAGCAGCTGAAACACACTCAAGTGAGTACCGTCCCAGACAATTTAGATAAGTGCATTTTCTGCGTCTTGACACTGATTTAGGCCCAGCCTCAGAAATATCAAATAAAGTTAATTGGACGGGGGGGGGAAAGTAGCTTTGGTCTGGCCGTGCCAAGGATATGATTGGCTCTTTGGAGCAACACTTTTCCTAACCCTCACAGAAAATAAATGCTGATGGAGTATAACTGACCGCTTCCCCTTGAACACCTCTTCCATAAAGACAGCGAGATACTGTACATGCAAATACTGCATACTGTAAAACCGCATTTACAGCGTTGGCTCCAAATTTTCCCTGGATAATTTAAAACCTGTTTAAAAACGTGTTAATTACATCCAAAAAGCAGTGTAGTCCTATCTAAGTCTGGTGTTCGTGTAAGATTTTAACCGCCATATACCTTTTCTAATGAATTAGTGAAGTGACACAATTGATTTTTTTTCTTATAAATTAAATAATGATTTATTGTATTTATTCATTATTATATATAATTATATTATTATTATAAATAATACATCTCTTTCAGAGCTCAGGGTTACTATAATTTTCCCTTTACTGTACTTTGATACTGGAAAGCCAACACCGCTGTATCCGGTTGCAGTTAATTGTAATGTGGCATCTTGCAGATGGTGGATGCAAGCATATGCGCCTCCCTGCATGACTACTCATCAGACTCCACTTGTGCTCGTCAGCATGTATCGGGGCACGACCGCACGCAAACACCTGCTGAACACCAGGGTCAGCTGGCAAGTGTGTGCGAGAGGGCCAGGTCCAGGCTTCTGCTGTGTGACAGAAGTGGACTGGATCAACCCTAATGCACCTTAAACACTAAACCCCCAAAAAGCACCACAGCACCTTTATATTTCTGGGCAACCTAAAATTACATATGAGTCAGCTGCACGACTTGACCATTTCATTTCAAACATCTATCAAGTTTTTTTAGAACATCCTCTGCCATCTGTGTTGAAAAAAATCGCTGCATAAAAACATATGCATACCCAGATTTCAAGGGTCAGCCCCGAGGTGGACTGAGCATTAGTTACCTGGAGGGAGGGGGGACGCTGGGCGAGCGTGAGCGCGCCCTGTTTATATCGGCCGACCGAGAGCAGTGGTTGGATGACATCACCTGCTCAGGCACCGACAACGTGGAGCTCTGGAAGTCTCTGCCATTTGACCGGTAGTCTGTGGAAACCGGAACGGGTCCAGAGAAGGAAGATGGAGGGACAAGAAGAAGAAGAAGAAGGAGAAAAAAATAAAGACATGGTTGGCTTCTCATCTACATGCCGACAGATTTTTACTTTTGATCAGAGACGGCTGTGCAGAGCAGCTGATTTAAAACAACATTTCTCAAAGTTAAATATAATCCAGATTTAATCCAAGATAATCAGGACAACTGATTAATTAACTTTCCTGATTAACGAAGGGAGTTCAAGCCATGGCCGGCTGTAATGTGGCATTAGCAATTCAATACCATGGTTACATGATAACTGAATGAATGAATGTGGTGCGAAGGGGTATTCCCTTCACTGTGACTGAAGTAGAGGGGAGTGGCATGGTGAGGCAGCGAGGGGCTAATGAGAATGCTAAAGTGGCTGGAGGAGGATTCCCCTCAGATCATCGAGCATCATTGAGCCCGGGCTCGAGCCCAGTGCCTGAACCTGTTCTCTTCTATCTCCGGTTCATCTCCTGTCTGTTCTTTTCACTGTTTGAATTTCTTCACACTTCTTCTCTACGCCCCTGAATTTACCAACACAACAGTATCACATGCTAGAATAAAAATGCAGGAAGCTCTCTTTAAGAGATGTGTTGAGGTCAACCGCGTTCACCGTAGGTTGAGGTCATCAACGCACAATTTGTGAGACCTATTTGAATAAAGTCTGGTAAATGATCCCTTTTGATAATTTCTTGAGATGATTTTCTTTTACAGACACGTAAACATGAGCTTAGGACAGTACCTGTTATAACCCCAACACCATCTTCACAATCGTAGTCTGAGATCTCACTGTCACTTATCCTCTGGGATCCTTTGAGATAAACAGACAGAGAGGGAGTTTAGAATACAGAAGAGAGGAAAACAAGGTATAGGATCGAGCGAGCAGAGACAAACACACATGGGGAAACAGGGAGAAGGTATAAATGTTCAATTGCTCATTCACTCAGTGTCACGAAACCAAATATCCACAACGTTATTGGTTAAAGTGAAGATTCCAAGTGAATATAGGATGACTTGCACCCTGTAACCGAATCATGTCATGGGACACCACAAATACAGCCAATTGTTTAGGATAATATATGTTACATACATACATACATACACAAAGAATAGGGCATTTGGCCTCAGCAAAAATAGAAGATCAATCATCATCTGAACTGTGACACAGGATCACACCATTTATATTCGAAGGTGAGAGCCATATCCCCCCTCTCCTGTTCCCTCTCTTTAAAGTACAACACTCTCCCTACGGCTCTGTCCTCAGCCTTTAAATCAAGTGGACACGTGGGCTTTTCCCTTTTTCTAGAAATGACAAGTGCTGCACTCTGGCAGTGCCACTCCCAACCTCTCATCTCAGTTGGCTGGAAACTTTTTTACGGCTGTCAGCTTTTTCTCCTCACACTAACGCAAACACCCAGAAAATCAACCTGATGGTGAAGAAAGCAAGCATTGAGGGTCTAGTAGAAGCAGTGCAGTAAAGCAGTTCTGCACGGCAGAGTAGTTATCTGCATTCTGTTAACCAGTAACTGGTCACAGAATGTAAACATGATTCCAGAAGACAAAAAAAAAGTACTTTGGGTTTTGCGTGGAGGAAAGAAGATGCTGGAAAATGTTATGTTATGAACAAAGATAATCAAATAGTTATTCTTAGGTATTACCATAACTATTGTATCAATAAATAATAAACACAGACCACATACCAGCATTAGAGTAACCTACCATATCCTACAACAGTTTCAATAAGATGTTTACGTTCAAAACACACAAGCAAATTAGAATGGGCTACAGACATTTGCCATCAGTGTTTTAGCAATTTTTAGGGGGAAAATATTTCTAGCAGGCAAAATAAAAAACAATGTGCACAGCTCAATGTGCATAACAGAGGAAAAGCGTGTGGTCACAGTCAAATTATAGTTTGTGTGCGAGGACTGGCAGATAGCCATTAGGATGAGGATTGGGTGCATTTCTTCGGGACAAAGTTGCGGGTTGCAGTGTGGGATTGTAAGATATCTGGTGAACAGGTGAATACAGAGGGAGAGACCACTGTCTCCCAAAGGCCTCTTTCCATGGAGTATGCACGTCATGTCCGCTGCCCTGAGTGGATTTGACGAGGGGTGGTGTACATTTTACACCAGCTCAAAAAAAAATGAAATCCATTTAAAGCAGCAGAAGCAGGCACCCCTCCATGGAAAAGGTTGGAGAACTAGGGCACGAGGATTCATCTTTCTAAAAAAGGACAGGAGAACACTCAGATGCCTCATAGAGCAGCACTGCCTGCGAGTGCAGGGGGCCTTTACCTGAGTTGTGTGAGCCTTTGTCTGAAAAAACAGAAGCAGTAGGTTGGATGTAACATGGACGATAACGACAAAATATGCACACACAAGCTTACACAACTACACTATATGCTTCTTCATATATAGCTTATATGAAATGAAATGAATGGGAAGGAAGAAATATAACTTTGTGATATTGAACCAAATTAAATCTAATTAATATGAAACTTAAGAAAACAGCTTTGTGAATGTTTAGTGGCACCAGGTTTTAACACAGATGTCTGATGTGAGAATGACAGTGAGGTATTTAAATCAGATAAAAAGGGCTGAGTTATCGTATACCTGAAAAATACCTGCATTATTAGCTATGCTTTGCAATATAGTTCAATATATTTGTCCGCTTCACTTGCTTACAATTTACTAACAACATGTTTTCACCATATAAAAATATATTGGCTCTGTGTTTTTTTTTTTGCAGCAGTTTTGTGGTGTGCGTCAGGGACAGAGGCATTACGTACTCTGCAGCCGCCTCGTTGGACTCTCTCCGTGGAGTTGCCTGCGTTGTGTGTTCGGCGAGGCACGTGGGAGCGGGATGGAGGACACGTCGTGCGTTTGTAGCTTGTACCAGTGCGGCTCGTCGTCCAAGAGCGCCGTCTCCAATTCGATCAGGATCTGTCAGAGGAAAAACAGCCATGAGATCTCGGGGTGAGAGTCGACCCCAAATACCGTTCCCTGTGTGTTTATTTATCGTAACAGGTTTAGGCAGAAATTGGAAAATTCCCTGTCCATCTAGGACAAAGTAATGTTCCAGAGCTTTATTAAGGGCTTGACCCTGTTCAGGAGGCTTAGCTTAGATTTTAGTGAGTGGCTCCGGTGCATGGGGTTTAGTTTTTCTTACCTCGCCCAGGAATTCGCTCTCTTCCTCCCTAACCCTGGCTTGGTCCCATAGTGTGATCTCCAGCATGCGCTCCCGGAACTCCCGCCGGTGCACCGGCGAATACATAAAGGTCTGGTTCCATTTGGGCTCTAAGGATTTCTTTACTGTTTTTGTTCTCCTCTTGCTTTTGTCGCTGGAGGAACAATAATTCAAACTGTTTTTATTTACAACCATGGTAGAGAAGAGCCACGAATACAACAGATCAACAACAGCACCACAGGACAGAGCACAGCACTGAGGCATGCCTATGAGATGGTAAGATGACTGTGACATCAGGTTGCTTGCTGTACTCTTCAACAGTATGTAAGAAAGGCCTGTTTAATAAGAAGCAAAAATCACAGCAAACAACCGACAAAATAACTGGACACGTCCACAGATAACCATGCTCTTTTTTCCCGATGCAAATAAAAAACACAGAATTGCCCCCCAAAAACCACACAAATACAAAATCTACCTCCTATAGGTGTGTTACCTGCTAATGTTCAATGCCTTTCTGAATGCAATGATATGATATGGCATTAAATGAAAGTAGTGGGTAAAATAAGCACATCCTAAAAATGGTGACTCTTCCTATTCTTACCTTCTATCAGGGAGGAAATATATTTTGACGTAAGGATTCCTGGGCCGACCATCTTCCCTGGGTGGCAGGTCTTTGGCGCCCAGGATGGTGACGATTAGCTGATGGCCCACTTTGTCGTACCACAATTTCACCTGAAGGGGCAGAGCAAATACATCCTGCTGAGAGACAGGCCAACGGGATTAACAGAGGGAGTACAATGCAGGAGAAGACAGAAATTGAGTTGAATTAAGCCCGAAAATTGAGTTATTGCATGTGCATCTGTGTCTTTTATTGAGGCCTGTTGTGTGTCTGTATATTCAGGTCTTCTCCTGTATTTACCCTTCAGAGAAGTAGAACTGCTTACACAATGTCAGGTCACATGCTTTGTGTTCATAGAAACATGGAATGGCTGTTAACATTATATGACAAAGCTAAACATATCAAGATAAAATAATAAAATATAAGTGACATGGTAGTCTCGATAGTAAAAAGACATTCCACAGATTCTTTAAGCAAATTCCCATCGCAAATAAAGTTTATAGATGAGAAGAAAAAACTAATTTTGAGAAAAGGCCACACGCTCTAAAATTAAAAACATGTGCACCGTCAAAACGTTATTATCTACCCACGCTGAACACGATGCATATAAGACTGTAATTTTGGATATTCAATGGACATTGATGTGGAGAAATCAATCATGCTGTTGCAAGAGGAATCGAAGACAAGTCACACTTAAAGGGAAGTATGGACTGCAAAGACGACACTTAGAAGAAGAGCACAGACAACAAAAGCCTTAAAGGAAGTAGGTGAAATGAGGAAAATAACTTCTAAGCGTTAGTCCATACTTCTTTAAAAACATGATTATGGAAAGGGTCCGTGCTGTTTAACACTACCAGCTATACATGCAGCAACGCAAGAGAGGGCATTCAAGAAGAAGTCAATAGATGTGGTGTAGGCGAAAACAGGACAGCTGTAGGCTTATTGGAAAACTAATTGTACCAAATAAGCTCCAAACTCCTGGGCCACCAACAATAGTTCACCTTGGAAATGATATCGTTCCATTATGTTTACTTTTACTGAAACAATTCTACCAATTGTAAACTGCTCAAACATGAAATATGGTAGGGGCGTTACAATATGACCGGTTGAAACATACAGGATTTCCAAGAATACAAACATAAAAACAAAGACGAAAACAAAACATTAACAACCGCTATACCATGTGTTCAGATACTTGTTGGCAAGATAAATATCCAAAGCTTCGAAGACAAAACTCATTTTTGGTTCCCTGATAAAGGGTCACACAAAGCAATTCTAGCGCATATTGTAAAACCCAAAGCGCAGAAATGAGCCTGATATTTACAATGCAGGAGAAAGCCTTTGTAGCTTTGTTTGGTGTGAAGATTGCCATTTGTGAGACACAATTTGCTTATTCTTCAACACTAATCTGAAAGGGAAAACACAATTTGGTTTCCAAAACAGGACAGTCTACTCGGTATCTTTTCACTGCGACATGACACTCCAGACCCATCAACCATGATCTGCTAATTAACAACCACCTCAGCTTGCACACGAAGCAGTCCTTCTGTCAACGTATTGCATTTTGCAGGGTTGGAATTATCAAGGCCTGGGTTCATGTCACACTGATTAGGAAAACAACTTAAATCTGTTGTCTGAAGAAAAAAAAAGAGGCACCCTCCTACATTGCCATAATGGAGAGCCCAAAAAAATCAAAAAGTCACTGGACATCGGACAGGCAATGGGAGAGTGTCTCTTAAAATGTGTACGGATTAGTTGAGCATGCACCACCTAAAAAATAATGACGTGAATGAATTAAAATGAGTAATAATAAGTGTCATCATAACAGTGATCAAGAAATCAAATCAAATATAAGAAAATGACAAAGCACTGCACTGAGAGGGAAACTCAAAGCTGCCATTTCCCCGGAGAATGCATTTTTCCAAAAGTATGGAAACAGAAAAATAAAAATAAAAAGCCAGTCAACAGTCAATGAGCAAAGACTAAATAGAGAGTGTGCCCTGCAGACAGGGCACGTTACCTGGACCCTAGGGGCAATAGGCGTTGTTCTTCTACTAAGGCTTTGGCTCTGGATAAGCAAAATTAAAGGGCAAAAAAGACAAAAAAGGACACAAAAGAAAATGCAATAAAACCCCACAAAACAACAACAAAAACCCACAGTACACTATTGACACAACAAGTTTGCACCACTCATTTATAAGCATCTTTGGCCTTATGCTCCTCTCTACTTTGTCGCAGATAACTTGTCCCTGAGTCGCTCTGTACTGCTCTGCGTAGGCCCTTTGAACAAATCATCAGTGGCTCAGAATAATATCTCTCTTTCTTCTCTGGACCTTTTTCTCCTTTGCTTGGGAGCTTGCGTCACGGTGACGTTACCCCCGTTGTTATCCTCAAACGCAATTAAAAGACTGCTCCAAAAATACCATACTGACAGTTCTTTACCGTGTAGAATTACTCATCGGGCACCGCGGCCCCTTACACGCTTTATTCAGTGAACTGTTTCGGTGATTAGCTGTTTATGGATTTCAAGGTCGGCCGTCTCATGAAAATACACCACATAACAATGGGCATCTCGGCAGGAGAAGGGACTCACAAGTTGCGGGTCTTATTCTCATAGGCTGACAGGACGCTGACAGGTTGTGTTATATGCGGCCCGAAAAGACTCCACAGGGTAGATTGTGGATATTTACATTCAGTCCCAGTGGCGGCGAGACCCGACCTTTTCTCATAAATATCGACGTCGTAAGAAAAACATGTCTGAGAGGTGTAACCCAGATGCTTAAGCTATTTCCCTCTGGGATCCTAAATGTGAGCGTTGATTTATATCTTGCTTTAATGCAGCCTTTTACTCATTTACCCCATGAGGGATGTTATACCCAATAAGGGACAACACACACACAGTAGCCTGATCTGGTTTGGTAAAAGGCCAGCTGAAAAAGCAGAGGGAGGGGAGCTGTGCCCGCTGGCCATAACTGATTTAAATCTAGGGTTGTTTTGTCATGTTTTGGGTCACAAACTGAACGCAAAATAACAATAATACTCTCTAATCCATTAGCAGTGGTCAAAGCAACAGTCATTATGTTGAGGTCACTTACTGAGAGCTGTCCTGACAGATACTGGGGGGCGTCCCTCAGCATACTGGGACTCATGGGGGATGTGACGGAGATGGACGGGCGATCCATCTTCTGAGACTCAAAGGAACTCGAACCTGACAGGGCGAAGGCAACAATGATATGATTATTGAGTGGCAATGCTGTATTAATTTACAAACGCAATAAAAAGTAGTGACATGACGCATACAACGAGAGGGGTTAGAGAGATACACAAGAGAAGAAAGACTTGAGGGGGGGCAAGCGACCACGCCACAGGGGGGAGAGCAATACAGAGAGGCAGAGTGACAGAGTGTGTCAGACGTTTTCTTTACTCGATCTTTATAGGCTGACTATGTGAACAAAAGGGCAAATGAGCTAAATACTCACTTGATTCCAGTTGTGCATGTGTGCTGTCTGGTATCCTTGGAATATCTCTGGAAATCAAACAAATGGCGTGTGAGAATGCTTGATGGAAAACACGGAGAGGCCGCAAAGCAAGTCAGATATAGGAATTGACGAAGCAAATGTGCCACAGTTTACAGCGACGCGAAAAAAAAACAACACAGGACAGGAGGAGAGAGCGTAAGCCAGGTGGCGAGCTTTCATTCAGCTGGTGAGCAGGGAGGGAGGAACAGATGTTGAATAAAGTAGCCGGCCCCAGTCCTTCACAAACGCATTCTGCGAGGACCTAAGATGTACTATCCCTGTCTACTTTGACGTGATTTGAAAACAATTGAACTTACTTGTATTTATAAAGGTGTAAAAACTGTGAATAATCCTAGTGGAAGGTGTTCGTTGGGGGTAATGGAGGCAAATGATGAGGATAAAGTCTGCACAACAGTTGCAATAATATTGAAAAAGCAATGCAAAGCTGTAGATGCTGCACCTATCACAGCATGCACTTGGTGAGAGGTAGTTAGAAACATTATGTGTTCTTCAGAATGCTCGATGTGTTATTTAAAGAAGGTCAATTATATGCATCCGGCCACCAAAAGAGAAGGACAAATGTGTATGTCATTATTTGTGCGCTCTCACCCTATAGGCCGTGAGACCACCAACTCCACCTGCGGCTCAGGCTTGGATTCTAGTATGATATTGTAAACTTCTTTGAATGTGGCTCCTTGCAAAAGCCTCCCATTCCACTCCAGCACCTGGTCACCTGCAGAAACACACCAGGAATATATCAAGGATGTCACAGGTTTCATCATTTCCTTTCTATAGAAAGTTTGTGTTCTTTTGTGTTTTTGGTAAATACCTGGCCTGAGGTGTCCAACAGTGTCTGCTAGACTTCCTTTCCTCACTTTAGTGATGAAAGCACAAAGTCTACCAGATTCTGTCATCTTGCCTCCCACCACCTGAAGAGACAGAAAGGCAGAAAAAAGGATTCGAAATTAAGCACGTGAAAAACCTAAACTTGGGCCGTGAGTGTTACCACATAATCAATGTGCCTTGGTGAGTGGTTTTTGGCAAAACGTATGAATATATAGCATTTGATCCTGGTAGCCTGGTGAGGTCACTCCTTCCGCTCTTGCCTGCAAGGTATCACTCTTCAGTAAAAGCATTTCAAGGAAAGGGTCACCGGTAAAAGTGGATCTGGGTTTGTTTTTTTGGTTTTCAAATGTCTACGGCCATGCTTTATTCCCCGAATGCTCTGTGGTTCTTCAGCAGTGCAGGGCCGTGGGCTAGAGCTGTACTGTACTCCACTCGGCGCGGCGCGGCTTACACGGGCATCATACAAATAAAAATCCCTCTTAATGGCAGCTGAATGCCAACATACAAAGGAGCTTAGGGAAGTCTGCTAAATGAAATGGCTTTTATGTAACAGGCAGGAGCCGGAGAGAGAGAGAGAGAGAGAGAGGGAGAGAGGGGCAGTGAGGGCGAGGCTGGCAGCCTGACGGATGAACTGACAGGCTGCAGAGCCGAGTTGGTTGCCTGCTGCTGAGCAGACACAAACATGCCATTTCAGAGGGCTCATTCAATCAGTAATGATTTTCCTCCCCTCTCGCCGCTCGCTCTTCTCTTACCTTGTGGCTCATCTCGACTTTGGCCTCTCAGCTATTTTCTATTTCTTTTCTTTTTTATACCATCGCGCACCACCCACAGATTTATGCAACAGCTACAGGAGAAGGGGAAACCTATACCTACAACAACAGAAGGGTTTTGTATGCCTTGGCAATGCAGCGGCTGCCGTGAGAATAACAAACGGAGGGTTTACAAATCAATAGAAGCACATATGTAAAAAGTAAAAAAAGTGGAGGTTGGGATGGAACAATTGAATATTTATAAATATCTGTGGCAATAGAATAGTATTTTAAATGTGGCTGTGACAACACTGACAGGTACTCGATTGACTCCTTTCCCTTTCAAAGGCTAAATGCAGATCACTTAATTATTTCAGTGTGAGTGCCTCCAGAAAATTAAAGAGCTCAATATTAAATGCTGCTCGTGAATATTCATCAGGAATATAATCAAGTATTTAATGAATATTAATAAATAGGGAGAAGCACTTTGATGTAATCAATAATTGGGAGGCATGGAGAAAATCGGGGAGCCAGAAATTTAAAAAGCCACAGCCAGCCATGTGTTTTTTTTGGAAGGAGCACAATGGTGCCACAGTGGAGATTTTAATATTCCCGTGTGAATATTTAGTGTGTATCCAAGTGGGGGTGTTGGCGTCACACCATCAGACACACAGGTAAACAGAGGTCTCATAAACTCACCTTCAGTCCAAGCAGAGCTCCTGAGTCTCGAGGCACACTTCCATCTTTCATTCGCTTGTTGAGCAAAATACGCCCTATTAGGCGATCCCCATCTTTGGACGGCTGCCACGTCACCGGGTGCTACAAGGTCAGAGCGACAACACACCTTTTGTTTAACAACTCATCCACTTGAATGTTATCACTTAAGAACAAAGCAGACAACTGTCCATAGAGAAAAGGGGACACAGGGGAAGTACAGGGGGGTCGGGGGGAGAAAGTTCACACAAACTCCATTGACTCAACAATACTTTTTTATTTATTTTTTTTAAATAACATGCTAAAATGTATTAAACTCTAAATGAAAGAATGTAACATTCCAAAGGGAACATGGAAGAAAAAAAACTAAAAGAAAAACACAACTAACAAAAAAACTCGATCATTAATGTTAAGTGTTATTTCTAGAGCTTGTGTGAACCTGCCAGTGTGAAGGTGGAGTGAGTTTCATGCAGCACCCCATGCAAAATAAAGCAAGCAATCACAACACTCCTCAAACCAGCTCTTCAGACTGGAGCAGGAAGACAGGTTTCTCAGTCTACACACATACCACCACCATAGTAGTACCATAGTAGTGAGGGGGTTGCAGACAATGAAAAGGAGGGGAGGGTGATCTATGACACATGAACCAATGAGGTAAAGGCATCAGTTTAGAGAAGGATGGAAAAACAGAAAGCACAGAATAAAGCCATGAGACACAGATAGGGTGAAATCACAGATGCAGCAGTGGAAGGGAAAAAAGAAAAACAAAAGTTATAGATTTTTTTTTGGTGCAAAACAAGTCCAATCTTCCCTGTTTTGTGCTTTAACAATACATTTGCTTGAGAAGTGAGTGGAAAGTTGGGCAGGGGGCAGGTTCTGTCTGGACTGGGTGCTATGGGGTAGGGCAGCAGAGTGAGAAGGACGGGCCTGAGTAAATGTGTTCCTACTGCACTAAACAGGACCGCTGCAGAGCAAGAACACAACATACGGAGGAGAACGAGCATGCAACTAGGAGAGACCCACATTCCTGTGTGCCATGACAAACAGAGAGGTTGTGTGTCAATGCTTTTCTTAACCTATTTTAAAAAAAGGTGTAGTTTCTGTTTAGGGGAGCAAGAAACAGCAAGTACAGGTAGCAAGCAAAGAGGGTGCCCCCAAAAGGCTTTTTTCAGCAACACCTAGCAAGGTGGAGCCAAAAGTAAACGAAAAAATAAAAAGGAACTAATTCGCAAGAGAAATCAAATAATGTACAAGGTCAAATAAAATCCAAAAGGAAAAAACAAAAAACAAACAAAAAAAACATCTCACCTATTTACACTTAGTGACAGAGCAAACAAAGACTGGATGGGTAAGTCATAAATAATAGTAACAAAATGCAGGCTAGATTGTCTCAGTACCTTCTCACTATGGCTATGCTCCTCGTTTAGGGTAGTGCTACTGCACGTATCAACTCCCGAGTCTTTAACCTGCGGTTCACACCATGCCAAGTCCTCTTCAAATGAGTGTCCCCCAAAGCGCACCATTTTCTTTTGCCTCTCAGATAAGGTGTGTGTCGGCTCAGACATAAATGCCTGCTCAATAGTTTTTCTTTTTCCCCTTTGACTGTCCCCTACAGGTGTGGGATAAAAACAGAAAGAAAAACAGAAAAACAACATGCAAAGGTGTAAATAAAACGAAGGAAACATGAAATGACAAAAGACTCTGGGAGAAGGGGGTGGGGAGAGGAAAAAGACAGAGAGAGACAGAGATTGGGTTTGAGGGGCAGGAGGGAGGGGGGGGGGTGTCAAGGCAGGGCTCCACATGTCTCACCAAAGACATTGGGGAGGCCTCGCTGCTATGCCAAGACGCATGGTCCCACCAATGGCCATCCAAATCTCCTGTAAGGTGGTGAGGGGGGGAGGGGGTGAGGACGCACATACACAAGAGAGGACAGCGAGAGGGACCAGTGAGGACACCACAAACCAAGACGCACAGACATTAACGCGCACACACTGATACACTTTCCGTTCTTAAACATCCACGCTCTCACATACTGCCTTAAACTCAAAAGGTGATCGCCGTGTGCGACTCCCTGTGGAGAAAGAAAGATGCAGCTCAGATACAAGAATACATGAAGGATCAGCACCGGTTTGAACACCTCGACACGGTACAATGAGGGGAAGACACAAGCCTGCCTTCTCCGCCACACCGTTGCTAGTTTCCACATTCTCTGCAGGTTGGCTGTTGGCTGTTTTAGATCTCAGCACTCATGGAGGGGAAAACATCCTGTGACGTCCGCTGCAGAATAACAAGAAATCTCCAGTCATACCTTACGTGTACCACCAGATCGTAAAGATCCCGACAACATGTAATCGTGGCACCGAGTGGATTAGAAAGCATTTAGCCCTTAAAAATCGGAACTTGAAATGTTAATGCTGTCACAATAATTTACATATTCAAGCCGCTGGTACTACATTCCTGTCTCTGGTGAGACTCGTTGCCATTTTCTTTCTTCTCTTTATGGCCAGAACATACGGTTTGTAACTATTTTGCCAGATGTCAATCAGCAGACACGAAAGGCATCAAAATAGAATGAAGATGCTTCTGAATGTAGAGGAAGAGGTGATGGGGGAGGTCATGAGGAAGGGATTTGGTCTGTATAATATAAAATGTATGATTGCAGTACTTGCTTTAACCTTTTCTTTTATTTTCTATTTTTCTAATTACTATCTTAATTGTTATGCATTAATATGCCAAGATACATTATTTGTATGTGAAAACCTTTTTGTTTGATTAAGATCTCCATGCCACACTAAGCTGACATAAATTTAAAATTGCTGGTTAATACCCTTAAAAGGGGAATCGAGACAGGCAACCCTATCTCTTGCAGCAAATGTCATTCCTCAATCGCAAGACACAGCCAAAAACAGAATACACACATTTTGTGAGCAATATAGACTCAACGTTGGTATTGGATCTGATCGAATGGTCTGTAGAACTAACTTTGTCGTCGTACAAGATTTGCCCTGTTTTCCCATGTGCATACCCCAAGCAGAGAGCTGGAGAGCGTATTTTAATTTGATTAAGAGGCTTAAAAAATCCCAGCTAATTACAAAGTGTGAAAAAATATTGGATCCAAAGGTAACACTTAAATTCCCAATGGAGAATTCATGGAGGCAAAGACGACTGATGGTGGAGGCCGTTTAAATAAATAAAAGATTTTCAGTTGTCGGCGACGGGCTGCTTTCTGAGTGCTGCTTTCCTTAGTGTGAAAAATCTCTCTGCATTTAACATTCCATTTGGATAGGCAACGAAAATGTGCTATTCTCTTACACTGGCAAGTCATTTTACATTTTAGTAATACATTTAATAAAAAAATGGACCTCATGAAATCGCTCTGATTGAAGGATATAAAGAATGAGAAGTTTAAACAATACAGGCATTGGGCAGACACTGGCTCTACACCAGTGCGTGTGCTGTTGTTCTATTTTAGGAGCTCGCATGGACACGGGCAGCAGTAGTGAAACATCGAGCTCAGGGCAGAGGTATGGTTGTCTGAAAACACTACATTTGCACAGCCCCAGAGCAATATACATCATATTTCCCACACTTCACTAACCCTGCAAAGAGCTGTGGAACCTAATGGATCTATACAGGACGAACCCTCCTCAAGGCATTATCTGGCCAAGGATTCAATCCCGGGAAAAATCAGGGAAGCCTGATGGAAAGGCATAAAAATAGACTGCACATGCTTCCGTAGAGTTTCGAGGATGAGGGTACGGTAGACTGGAGCAGGGGTCAAGAGGAGGGGATTTTATCAATATTGAATAACAGACGCTGCATGGAGGAAGAATGCTGTGTTAAATTAGTGCTGCTGTGAGTGGATGTGGCTACATGTTCAAATCTAACAAAATGATGATACTCACATCTGAATCAGAAATGGGCCCAGTATACAAAAAATTTAAATAATGTTTGATGGAAAATTAATTAAGTTTAAGTAGGTTTGTTACATTTACATTACATTTTATTGAAGACAACTTAGTTAAAGACAAAAAATAATGCCTGATTGCTCTGGCCTGCCCAACGACATGAGATTCAGTATCTGACAGATCGACACATGTACAGGAGAAGCCAGAAATCTATTGAGTTGCTGACCCTGCAATTAATGGAAGAGTTGCTTCCCTTTCTTGGACTCAATTTCCAAGGTTTGTCGAATATTGGGATTGCTCATCTGTTTTTTCCTGTGTTTTCAGCAATATGATTGCGTTCCCATATCTACGCAATTAATTATGAATTAGGTATACTTGTCACTATTGTCACAAGAAGTTATGATCACAATTAAAAACTAAAATTACATTTTTTTAGGTTGATATTAAAATAGCCTATCTTTATCATTGCTGTGGTATATATATATAATTGGCATTTTCAGTTTTAAAACAAACACATTCATTCATTTTATTAATATCCTATCTCTGTAAAGAAATATTCACGATTACTTATATTTTTCATTTCCAAAACACTGTTCATCCTCCCTCTCTCGCTCTGCTCACACGGTCCATCCATCAATCTAGGGGTGTGAATTCTAAAACTACTTACTGCGCACACTTATGCAGCGTGATGAAACATTATGGATGTCCCCAGACAGGCCCTGCCCTCTGCAGACCTCTAACCAACAGCTGACAACAGTGATTACCCTCTTTGCCTCCCAGATGCTATTCTGTTGGCGGCAATAAGGCCAGAGCACAGTTCATAGTGGTAGATACTGTCCATTGAAAAAAGTCACTCGCTTGAACTAGCAATGATGGGGTGCACAGATTAAGGCCTGCATTCATGATCCAATTATGTGAGAAGTTTACATTTATTTGTCTATGGTTGTAAGTTAGACTTTATGTCTGTGTAGCGTGTTCACACATTACTGCTTTGTTTGATTACATGAAGCTAATTATTTATTGTCTTGCAAGATGCGTTTGGGTGCTTTGAAAGAAAAACCCAGCAGACCCGGCCCTCCCATGCCCACCCCTCGGTGTCTGTCAAGAAGGATTTGAGTGGGCGCCAGCATGGAGACATGTACGGCCTCTCCCCTTTATTTCCCCGAAGCTTTATTAACAGTGGCACACCACAATTGGGCACTGATCCCCAGCGAGGTACTGTGTGGTTTTTCAGCGAGCAGGAAACTCATCACAGCCATAAATTGTGAGCATCAGCAGTCTGCACCCAGCCCCTGCCGTTTCGCCCCGGCTCCGAGGCCCCCGCAAAGTGCTGATTCGGGGCAAAAGCAAAGCGCAGGCGGTGGCGGAGTTCACAACCAGCGGGCTCTCCATCACTTTGACAGCTCAATAAAAACCAGTGTAAACTATTAATTGGATCATTAATTATTGATGCTGTTTTTACTACAATTCAAGGGGCAAGAGCAGAAAAGAGGGAGTGAAACAGTTTGTATGTTTTAAACAGTCACCATGCAAGGGAGGTGGTACGGTATCATGTTAAAACGTCCGTTGGAAGCAGATCTTAAACCGTGAATTTGGTTTCTAAAATAATAAATAATAAATAACAGCTTAACCGACGTTCGGTGTGCACGTGACACAGTAGCAGTATATTACTAGCAACATTTTTTAAAGGCCAGACTCGACGTACAGAGGTGCACAAAACAATGATACGATGCCCACCTCTGTGCCGTAGTTAGCCAGCCAACCTCTCCTTTTCTGTCTGTTCGGCACTATTATAGGACTGCATGTCAGGGGGATCAATACAGAGGAAAACGCAGGCAGAGGCCATTGGGATAAATCAGTCTGTAGTGCTCGCAGGCATGAGCCAGGCCCATTACGCCAGGCACACCCTCTCTCCTTCCTCCAATCTCCTCCTCCCTTTCCTCTCCTTCTTGTTCCATTCCTCAGCCCCCCCCCCCACAAGGTATTTGAGATTCAGAGAATCTTAGCCTGCCGTTGCACACCCATCTCCTGATGTGACCTGGTATGTACATTATTTTTAGCATTATTTAAAAGTTTACTTTTTTTTTTTTATTATTATTATTTTTTATCTTGTCTAGAGCTATATCTATAAAGGTTGTACTTGTATAGACATAGTGCTATTACCTGACCAAATCTGGGCCTAAAGTTTCAATCTCCCCTCGGATGTCTATTACATAATCAAGTCTGCTTTGAGACAGTGCAAACAAAGACACCAGTTTATAATAAAAGATTCAGTGGACACATTTATCTGACTCCGGCACGCACTGTATCAGCAGTAAAGTTGATTGTGTCATAAATTAATAAAATAATAATGGCTCCACATAATCATCCAAGTGCGTTTCAGGTTAGTTGTTGAGCTCATGCTTTGTTCTGCCTTTCTCTGACCCGAGTAGGAGGCAGACAGACAGAGACAGAAACAACACAAGCACTAACCCTCAGAGCAACTCGCTTTTCTCCCTATTTTTGTTTCATGGCTACCTGGAAACCTGGAATCTCCCACATCAATAATGTAGCACCGATGTTGCTTCCCTCGGTGAGGAGAACGGTTACATAACAGTGCAGACCTACTAAATTCCTCCACTCTCCTCTAGATTAAACATTGCAAGCACGAGCAGGTCCAGCAAACCGTGCCACTATGCTTTCCCTCCTGTCTTTCTTTCATCCTTCTATTTGTCAAGGCTCCTCTTCCTTCTCTTTGTGTTTGGAGCAAACGTCGCTTTAATTACAGGTTTGGCGATAAAATCAATTTGCAATTACGACAGCCGTCAACCAGGTGCAGCAGTCAAGAAGCTAACAGCCTAAACAATTGCTTTTCAGCTTGATCCTATGCAAAGCGGCATTTAATTCAGTCAGCCTGACTGTATTTGCCAGTTTGTGTTCATACACTTGGGCAAGTGTGCGTGGGTCTTTAAGCAGGTAGGACAGTTGCCATGAGCGATCTGATGTCCATTTTCATTTCCCTCTGATGGTTTAAAAGCAAGGCGCACAATGCATGGCAAATATCAAGCATACCATTCCAATTAGCTACACTATTGGACCCAAAGTTTCCAGAAATAATTCACATGAATACACTGTTTAAAGCGTCTTTTGGCACAGTTATTCAAGTGTGGTATGGTCGGTTACGAAACCAAGAGGTCAAACAGAAGAGGTCAGGGCTAACAGCAGGAAAACATATAGTCACCCGCTGCACTTTTTTCACCCTATTCTAATAGCATCCATTCATGTATAAGTCGCAGTAATTGCATCACTGCATAACTACTCAATAAAATACAAATACTTATTATTATTATTATTTACTCATCTCACCCTGTTTCACCGCACACACACACGCACAAACGTCCAGACACGCACACGCACAGCCCAGACCTCACCCTGCTTCCCCCTGTCTGACAGTTATGTAACACTGTCCATTAGAGTGGACTGATCATGTGACCCAGCAAAGTGTGCCAGCAGGAGCAACAGGAGAAGGCCTCGAGAGCATCAGCATTACATTCATTTCAAAACACTAAACACTCATCCACACTGAAACATATCTGGCTCTTGTGCGCACAAGCCTCCTCCTCAAAGGCACCGGAGCTGTTAGAGTGAATCCACAGATATTAAACATAAAATGCAATCGTGCTTTGCACGAACATAGGGCTCATTGTTTTCAGGTCTCTTCAATGTGTACTGTAAATAATTACAATTATAAAAGGAGCAGATCGGTTTAAACTTAAGTTGCCAAAGACAGATAATTAACAGTTTCATATTAAGAGAATAAAAGCTGAGGAATTTGGAGAACATGCAAATGGACTGCTGATAAGTCCAATCATTCAAAATATATATATATTTCACCATCAATCTACTAAATGTTTGTCAAGACTGTAATGTCACTTATGTTCTTACATATTTTCGTCTGTCATAACAAATGACTTTCCTAAAGGTTTCCTTCAACCAAAAACAATGGGCCCTACACATAGAAACATACAAACATACAAAGCACATGTAGAGACTGTGGACAGAGGGACTTGAGGATTTTATCTGAGTCAACAGCTGTAAAAATCAATCAAAATCAATATCAACATGAAAAAGTGAGAATAATTAAACGATCATTAGATTAAATCTGATTTTCCAAACAATAGTTGGTCAGCAGCATTACAAAAACTATGTCTCAACAATTGTAATAATATAATAAATAATGAATTTATGTACAATAAATAGATCTATGTAAAAAATGTGAGCTATGTAGAAAGAGAATAGACAGAAGGGAGGCTGGCGGTGTGAGTGGCTCTTACCTTTCTCACTGACTGACTCACTCTCTATCTCCACGTCCTCACAGCTGGTGTACTCCGGCGTGGTGGCCAGCTCCTCCTCGGAGCTGCTCAGTGACACCTGCCGCATCTTGCCTCCCTTTTTGGTTTTGTGGGGCTTGGGGGGTGGCGGGCGCACCGACTCCGACTGATCCGAGCTCAGAGAGTCATTCCTCAACATGCTCTCCATCTTCTCCCTCTTGGTTTTGCGAACGGCCGAGCTGGGGTCCAAGTGGTGCTGCTGCCTCCGCATGGGATCCCCGCCCAGGTCCCCTCTCCGCAGGTCCCCTGATCGGTCACCCAGCACGGGGCTGCGGTGCGGCGTTGGGGGGCTGTGGTTGGAGGTCCTATGACCTCCGAGGCCGGGACCCATGGGCCCCGGGGAGGACCGGTCAACGGAGTAGGAGCGCTGTCCCACCATGGGCGGCCGGCGCTCGGTGAGATGCTGTCGGGACAGCCGGATAGGGCCGGGGTCGTCCTGCTCTGTGTAGGCGAGGGAGTCATCGCTGTGGCGGCGCTCGTGCCTCAGGCGGCCCACCTCTGCGTGCATCCTCATTTGCTCCTCGTAGGGCTGCGGCTTGACGGGATACCGCGCCAGGTTGGGGTCACTGCGGTAGCGCGTCTGGAACTCCTCCTGGCGCTGCTGCTGGAGGTCATATTCGCTGGGCGGCCCATCTAGCTCCTGGTCCAGTGGGTATTCCTGGGAGTGCCAGCGTCCAGGGCCCCGCCGCTCCCTATAACCCATCCGTGCCGCATCCGCGTCAGGGTACATGTGTGGGCCCCGCGGAGCCCGCCGAGGGTCCCCATCTCCATAATCGGACGGTGATCTGGGCATGCCGCCGTCCGTCGGGGCATACTGTGAGTATTCACCCCCCTCCCTTTGGTCGTATTTTTGGTTTGGATCCCTGGATGCAGATGGGCTTCGTTTCCTACAGAGCACAGCGAGGGAACAGAAGAGTGGAATTTAGTAGTCGGTCTAAATTGGACATACTCTTTGAATATACAGTATGTTTATACAGCGAGGGATTTTTTGGGGTCTTTGTGTGCGTGGTTGTGTTTATGCAGCCAGTTAGCATACAGCACACATGTGAAACATGTGGTGTCAGTCAAAGAGGAGGCTCTCAGGGCTTCATCACCCATCTCCGCACCACTCTACTGTACTTTGCCCTGCACTGCTTGGGTTTCGGTCCCTGTCAGAAAACAAATGAAAGCCTGCTGTCTCTGTCACACACAAATACACATAGAGAGGGGTGGAGAGAGAGAGAGAGAGAAACCAGACTAAGCAGCAGGGTGCAGCACCACACCCTCCTCTCACTGCAATAGATTCTATAAACCATAAAGTGGCTGACAACTGCTATTCTTTGAGCACATTATGCATGAGGCTGAAACTTTAAGTTTAAGATTGAACAAAAAATATATACAAGGGGAAAATGTACTTCTTTAGCTGACCTAGCCTAACAGTATGGCGTGTGATGCAGATGGCTTTGCGGCGTATATTCTCCTAATCTATGCAAAAAAGTATTCCCATCGTGAAAAACATAGTCTGCAGTTAAAATCCTGCTTGATTATATTATTTGATTTAGAATTCTGAAAAAAAATGCAGTATTTTACTATTTTAGTGCCATAGGCAATCTTTCATTTTCATTTTAATAGCATCTGATTACTTTGTTGATGGGGGTGCTTAAATCATCAACATTTGCAATGCATTATAAACAACAGGATGACACAAGATTAACAACACTGGCCTGCCTGGATAGGACCTCTTTGTATTTCCAACTTGTCTGAGTCTGAGATTGTATGTCCTGGTCTGAAAGAAACGTACAATCTTGAAACGACCAGATTCAGGCTGGGAATTGAATAAAATAATTTGCTATGATTTGCTATATACAAAATGTAGCTGCCACTCATCTTTTTTATTGTCCCACTGTCAGAATGGAAACCAGCCAGGAAGTGGGTGAGACGCCTGGAGGAGGCTAACTGTATGTTAATGCATTTATTATTTTGTTCAGAATCAATTATTAATACCCCAATTTTCACCTACATTTCTCCCCTTTTTATGCCAAAATAATTAGGACATTTTGGTGTGGAAAAAGCCCTGTGAAGCAATCCCTTCATTTTGAACGTGACAACTTTCCATACATTTCAAATGGCTTCATAAATCCCTGCTGCCAGCTTTCCTCAGTGGCCAAGGAGAGGGCTCCTAACTTACGATTGGCCCATTCACAGAATCAGAGACCAGGTTCGGTGCCCCCTTACTGGATCACAATATAACAGCTCTGTGGTGAAACACATATGAAGCACTGAACAAAAAGTAGTAACTAACTGGTCAACATATAGAAGATTAAGCAGATACAGACCAAAATATTAGTTGAAGAGGGTGTAAATTGCACTTTGCCAAGTGCGTGACATGTTGTTCAAATGATGAGTAATGTTGCTTAGTGTGTCTTTTGTTTGTTTTGTTTCCCACTAAATTGATTGTTTTGTAATAATGCTAATGGATGTTTTTCATATTAATGTTGCTCCTTGTGTATTATTTCAAAACTGACATGTCTTGTGAATTTTTTTCTACTACTACTTCTGAGAATAAATATCTGTAAATCAGTTGATATCTGCCATTCAGGGTGGGCAAGTGATATCCCATCCACTGACATGACATTTTTACACATGTTTTGTCTGCTGGACGTGTAAGTAAAAAGAAAAAAAACGTTTGTTTAAAAGTCCACTTTCTCAGATTTACCAAGGATAAAATGTCTTGGTGCTACAGCTTTGGTAACCTGCATTTCCATCACAAATAGTAAAGATACATGCAATAATCGAAAATAATACATATTAAATTTGTCATTGTAAATAAATGCATCTAAACATCATGGCCTACCTACTATGTAACTTCACCAACAGCAAATCAAAATAAAATATCTATCAAGGGTTTTTTTCTCACAGACTGAATTCAAAAACACTGTAGCTATGGTGGCAACAAGGATGGAGTGGAAACACTACAAGAAAAATGTTTTTCAAAATGATATTATTTGTGATAAAGTCAAAAGGTCTCTGTAATGTGACCAGCTTCCACTGGTTGCTCTCCTTTAATGCCTCCTATCACTATAGCATACAAACACAGGCACACTAGTGATTCAGACACAGCCGGAGAGACACACGAGATTCGTTTCATTATTCACAACTTGCTCCTGAACACCAACTTAGCAGCACTTCATTCACAAATCCAAAGTGCAGCAGCAGAAGGAATTATATGTTGGAGTAGGGGGGCTGATGAGGATTAGGATGGGAAAGAATGTGGAGAAGGGGGCGAGGGTGCGTACGAGGGGCATAACACACATATCTGCGTATGGGCTCATATGCTCTCTCAAGCATGCGCGTTCGCAATCTGCACGTGTGTGTTAAAGGTGTGCTGCACTGGCTGCATGTAAGATGCTTCATGTTTGCTCATGTTTGCTCTTAGCATGTGCTCAGGGCTCCAGGCTAATGTGCCCCCTGGGACGTTGCGTTGAAATCTTAGACCTGGAACACAAACACGTGCGCACCACATGCAACCTGCAACAAACATTAATACACTACCCCTTGACGAGCCCTAACTCATCTTGACACAAGTATCACGTTTCCCTGCCCCCTGTTTAGGCTCGCATGTCCTTCCTGTCCAAACAGCGAAATGTCTGTGAGCAGCCAGTGAGTACGCTGCACTCATTCAGCATCTGCATGCGATGCCAATATGGCCAGCTCTTAAACCAGCCTTCAGTAAGTCCAAAAGAGCCGAGGCTCAGCACTAAATATCGCACTGTGCATTATTCCCCCATTGCTCCAGCTGCCGCTGCTACTGTTGTAGCCTCTCTGCAGACACCTCTGAGCCCCCCACAGCTCTGCCATGAACACACTCGGCTGATCTTAGATTTGCATTCCATCCTCAGCCGCAAAGACAGAGAGGAGGGGGAGAAAAAGAGAAGAAAGGAAAAGCTGAAACAGGAGGGGATGTCTATGACAATGTGAGCAACTAGGTGCAAAAAAAAGGCAACTATGTCCCATACGGCCGGTATGCATGGTACATTCTGCCACACGTGTCAGACTCAGGCACGGATGGCACGCAGTTGGATCACGATGCCTGCGATGGTGCACAGAAGCCGCTGCGACAACTGAGTCACGATGCGCACAGCGACGGCCTCCCTTCACTCACACTCCTTTACATAGCGAGATGCGCGAGTGATGTAACCACAGATGTAGCGCTGAGCCGCAGCAGCAGCACAGGCATGGCGGTGTGCAGCAGGGATTCATCCAAATGGTGCCGACAATAGAGAGGCGTGAGTGCATGGAGACAAAACAAAAAGGCATTCTGTCCATTCCTTGCTGTGCAAATAACAGCAGCCCCCCTGTCGCTGCTGTTGTCCTGTCCGGAGCCAACTATAGAAATCCCCTGCTGTGACGGCGCATGAACCACAAGAACTTGCGCAGTTGCCGACAAGGACAGTGGTGATAGTAAGACTCAATTCACAAAGGGTGACAGTGCTGTCATTTTGTAAGTGGCAGCAAGACATCTGTATTTAACAGAGTGAAAAAATTCTCCGGCCTTTGACCCTTGACAAAAAAAATCTTCTTTTGAGTCTAATGGCTGTAAAGGTTCTTTTTGATATCCACAGCAAAGGGGCGCACACAATGTGGTATTTGTGGCCTACTCATTATAAAACAGACATGATGCTCACACATCACTAAGATGTGGCGTAGCTTCTGTTTTTTGCTGGTAATTCCAATATTATAATCGTCGTTATAAAGGACACCGCAGCATGTATCATGATGTATCAAACCCATGGCTCACAAAAAACACAGGATTACACTACGGCTCTGAAAGATTAAAAAGTGCAGCCCTAAAAGATTAGAAGTGAACCACCGTAATTTCGGTGATAAAACCTTCTCTGGCAACACAACGCTAAATAACGAATAATGAAAAGTGGCCCCGTCAGTCGTGAGGTCTTACCCCCCCACCTCCTTAGATGTGCTCCTGCTCTGACCTGCTGACGGGATCTGATCAGAAACATCACAAGGCCTTGTTCTGTGGCTGGAAATGGACGGGATTGTCGAACCGTGTCATTCTCTCAGCCTCTTTCACTCTCTCTTTTTATTTCACCCACTTTGTGCGTGTGTTTGTGTGAGAAAGAGAGACACTCCCTACACTGTTTGATCAAAGGCCTGGATGTGGTCACAAATTGTGAGGAAAATTGTCAGCATGTTTAGCATGTATATATTTAACACATATGCTAAAGCTTAATCTAATATAAGTAAAAAACATTGAGAGCAGCTTTTCAGTGGAGAACAAAACCACTGCATGGGTTCTCTTGATGCCTTTCTTTTTTTACAGAAAATAGTCCATGATCTTGATGCCATCGTAGCAATGCAAAAATGCACTAGTTGCTCTGTATTTGGGAAACTGAGGGTTGCTTATCACAGTTCAGCATATTAAATAAATCCAGCCACTGTGATTGGTCAGACAGTTTACAGATTTAAGGCGAAGCCTCATGGCCAAAATTCCTTTATTGTGGGAGGCGACGATGTAGTTTGCCTCCCTGTCACAGTCAGCCTGACAATCTTTCCTCTTATGCTCGTCCCAGAGCTGCTGCAATGACATTAGATGAACACAAATGATATGCTCTGCTTTTATAATAACAAAGAAAAATGTAGGATTTCCACAGTTAGTCACAGTTAGACAATGTGCACTTGCGTCTCCACACCCATATTCACCCAAGAGGTTACGTCGTTATTCCATTTAAAACCAAAGACACGCCACAAGCACAAAGATCAATAAGTGAAAGTCAATGAGGAAGCTTTCTGTAAGTGATGAACCCTTCACCGATGTCTCTGGCTTTGTGCAATGTGCTGCATGTGCCGACACCTTGGCGCACGCACACACCAACACACAGCCTCTCCCCGCAATACCCTCATCCAGGATTTGATACAATGGCGATAATTAAATAAACTTCTTAAATGTGAACACATGAATCTGACGGTCTAAAATGAATATATTAAACCAACCTTACCGAAAGTAATTGTCGGATCCTGCAAAGTAGCTTGGTGCAAACCTCTGCCTGGCTGCTCCACGCAAACACATGGCCTCCTGCACACTCTGTTCACAAACACAGTCTGGCCTAATCCAAACAAATCACCACAGCTGGCTCAAAACTTACACCCGGTCCTGTTTAGTTTTTTTCCCCAATCCTCTTCCCTTGTTTTATTTCTAGAGGGCTACGGACGATCTACACACAGCAGCAGCAATGCTTCTCCGGACCGAGTGAGTGACACAAGCTCTGTTTGTGCTTCCTCTGCAGCTGCTGAAGACATGCGTTAAATAAGAATAAGCCAAAAGCAATCAAGGTGAAAATGCAACGCTGCCCCCTTGGGGACTGTGCCCCCTCCACTTTGTGGATAATGGGGAAAAGAACAAATGAGTGGGGGCCGTGTTGCAGAGCTCTCCTCTTAAGAGGGATTCTAGGCCACTAATGACAACAATGCATCCCAGACCGGTGGCTATTAAAATAAGATAAACGGAAAGAAAGCCCGAAGCTGAAGGAAAACAAGCTGAGTGTGCTCGTCTCAACCAAGGGCAATCAAAGAGGAGGAAAAGGAAGGAGGAAAAAATGCTACATTTACAGATGCAGTGTCACTCTTCCTTCCAAGTCGGACGCAGTCAGGACGATGCCCGGAGGAAAAGAAAAGCATCCGATTGCTCTCGTCACCGAGTAAAATTAAATTCCTGCAGGAAGCCGACGCGTCAGTACACTTCAGCCAAATGATATCTTAGCATCAGCATGTGGTGCCCGCGGTGCCCTGCCACACTGCTGGATTTGGATGAACGACACACTTAAAGACCCCACCGCAAAGGCTTCTGGGGGCCTGAAATCAAGCCGACTTTTGGATTTAACGTCATCATGATGGTCATGTGATGAGATGATGAGACAACTGGCTGGACATGGTGCAGCGACCCCATCTAACCCGCCAGTAGTTCCGTCCCATGCCTGGGGAAGGGATTACATTTCCTTGTTTGATTACTAGGTCACATCGGTCACCAATCACAAGAGGAGCAGGAGGTTCAACCTAATCTCATTCTCGTTCCGAGGTTTTACGATCCTTAAACTGAACAAATTACACGGTTTATGTTTTGTTTTGTTTTTGGAATCCACAGGGTGGATTTTCCAGCATCAAATCAAATATGGTGCGGGGAGAGAGAGAGAGAGAGAGAGAGAGAAATATTTTCTCTACCTTGAACAATTCTGTGCATTACAAAATGGATCCACCCTTTTTCTTTCCTGGTTCTGCACCATGATGACATAGCTGGTTTTCAGTGACCTAGTTTGATAGGCATCTTTTTGCAGGTGGGTGGGAGTTGTTGGGCGTTGTGAAAATCCTTCTTCCCGCCACTATCTTCTCATTCTTTCCTCAACACTTTTCACATCTCTCACCGTGTTTCTCCGGACTCTTTCCCCTCCCTCACCTCAGCATTATCAAAAGGCAGACACGCTGCGGTGTGCTTTTCGTGATGGGCGAAGGCGACAGCTGACTGACGGCAGCGTGGTATCGGGGGAGGGCAGGTGGGAGACGGGCGGTTGACGCAGCGTTTTCCCGGGATAGAGGTTGAAGGGAGGGGAAATAGTAAAGGTCCTGTGGGTTTGTTAAATCATGATACAGTCAGGGGCCCGGCTGCAGGGCTCTAAGTAGCTTTGAGGGGAGTGTGTATCTGACTGCTGCTCTGGGGAACATGGGGATGACTACAAATCATTACTGATGACATGGCAAGGCTGAAAAGGACTCTGAACGACATTGGGAAAGTTTGAAAACACTTTTCCTCCCCAAAAACAAGATTGCAATTGGATATGTGTAAAAGAAATACAAATTCGTATGGAGTATGTGACACCTTCGATGTATCACACATTAAAGATAGAAAATGTATCCATAAAACTTTGTATATTTGACAAATCCAATCTCCATGGCAACGTTCAGTAAAATTCCAAATCAGGTCACAAAACCGACAATTTCCAATGTGTCACCAAAATAAAAATATATGTGTAAAGATACAAAAGTTGCGCAAAAATACAAAAGCTTACAGACGGCAATTTTTACAAAAGAAAAATCCATCAATGTAAAAAATATCTTCATTTCGAAAACTGGTTTAAGTACAGAATGTTCACAGCTTTTTGAAAACTTTTAAACTTTTACCTGTCACTAAAATAAATGATGCCTCCGTGTTGTGTAAACTTTTGCGTGAAGCGAGTGGACAGAGGGGTTGTACAGCCCCCACAACACATCAGTTCAGCTGACAGGGTCTGCAGATGTGCGAGGGTATTCACTAATTGGCTCCACGAAACAGAGGCTCCCACCCCCCTGTCTGTGAGCAGACCAACCGATGCCTCGTGTGCTCATGCTATGTTTATACTCTGCGCGGTTCATACATCTTCTGCACTGCACCGTCTGTAAGGTCTACTTTTAAAGCAGAGGCACAGCTAGCGCACTATGTAGGCCAGGCCCCAAAAGAATATGCCATTAAGATTAGCTACAAGTCAGGACTGTCCTACTGCTGCTTGCTCCTCCCCCCCTCCAGGGAGAAAAGGTGAGAGGAGCAGAGCATGTGTACATTTTGTATTGAATCTTACTGTGAACATCACTCCAGCAGAAATCAGCCTGAAATCAAACTATATTCAGTCACAGGCTCTCATGTCTATATAATGTCAATCAATTATAATGAATAAATTATAAAATGTATCTGCCTCAGTCCCATGAGCCTTGTATTGTGTCTTACAGGCACACTTGAATGGGACAGAGCATCTATTGATGTTTTTAACACGTAACATCTGCTGTTTTCTTACTGAGTCGGGTCAAAATATATTTTGTTAAAAGCATATACCAAGTATTTTGTGAATATCCAGATGGGCTTGGGAGTGCTAAAAATATATTCAATAAAGTATTATTGATTTGATTGATTATATGATTTAAGGTGGAAAGACATTTGTATGTTGTAGTGTGCTGGGTACACATGGAAAGTGACTATCACATCCTCTCACTGCTACATGTCATCAAGGAAAGTAACGCTTGTTTTTCGAAGCTAAACCTACATCTGATTTATAACAACAAATGCATTTAGAAGAAATTAGTTCGTTCGGAGAAAATGTTTACGTTTGGCTTTCACACTTTCAACACTTCCCCTTAAGAGTCTAAAAGAGAGAAAGTCTGCATTGCTGTGTGTGTGTGTGTGTGTGTGTATGTGTATGTGTGTGTGTGTGTGTGTGTGTGTGTGTGTGTGTGTGACAACAAGCAGCAGTGCACTGACACACTGTGGCGTATACTACATGTGTGTTTAAACCAAAGTAAGTATCACGCTAACCCAACAAACAACAGATAACAAAGCATGTGGACTGCTCAGTGCTCACCAGTTTTTGTTCATTTTCACAAATTACTCTGTGTCAAGAACACGTCGAGATTTGTCAAACCCTGAAAATTGTATTGCCATTACGCAATGGCTGCATTTCTGCATTGGGGGATAATAATCTTTCAAAAAACGTGGTTTCCCCATTTGGTTCCCTCGCTGAAAGTCTCACTGTCTCTCTCTCTCTCCACACATGCATTTCTTCTTTGTTCTGCTAAGTATGCATTTTTCATTCCAGTGAGCAAGCTGCATTCGAAATCAAAGGAGGTGACGCTGCGCGGCTGTCTGGCTACGCAGAAAGTGGAGGAGGTAATGAAAAAAGGGGTGAGTCAGAGGATGCTTTAATAATCCTTGCTGCCCAAAATAACATCTCTGGCGTCGGACGGACCGACGGCTCTCTTGGGAAACCAGCAGCAGTTCAGGCCGGCCTGGACCCCCCCAGTCCCCCACATACACTTTACCCTATCCCTCTCTGTTTCTCCCAACTCCTCTGAGTCCATTATTGTCAACAGATAAGACTGCAGCAGCAGGGCACAGCGTGGCAGACGGCCAAGCTCTCCCTTGAGGAGGGTGAAGGAGTGCGTGCATGCAAGGGGGGTGAGCATATGCCTCTATGGTTATCATCCAATCACTGCTGACAAATGGGGATGGAGTCCACGCAGGCTAACTAGCTCTTGATGTTAGGTTCAAGGTTGGGCCTCTTTCGTCCCATATAACACCTTCCCACGCATGTCCCTCTACAGCGCTCTGCCCTTTGTAAATACATAGGGTTGAGAAAAAGGAACCCGTGGTCTAGCATTACCAAAGCCAAGCTAAAATGTCTGCACAAACCTCTGGGTCTCACTTTGTGTTCTAATACTACATACTTTAATCCTGCTCACGGTCCGAGTATTTATCTTTTTAGACTAGCAAATTAATTTCTTAAACGTTTGTCACTTATTCCACATTTGACGGCACAATCAAATCTGGCAGTATTCAAAGAAAGACCAGAACATTATCTAAATAAATAATGGTTCGGCCTCTGTTCAGTGTCATAAAATAGGGTTCAGGGTATCAGACTCAGCTCTACCTTTTCAGGCCTTCAGATCCAGCTGTGATACTAAACCTATAGGTTGGTTTCCTCTTTACCTTATTTCATGGCAATTCCTGATGGAGTTATACAGTAGTTGGACCAGCAGACAGAGCACACTTTACCAGTCCCTACATCAGCTGGTAATCACACAACACACAACAATGACCTCAGAATGACCTTAAAGTAAATAATTCAATATTGCAAACTAATGCTGTGTTTGAGTTGCCACCCAGTTAGGGAGCAGTGGTAACATCCTGATTTGCAAAATGGGAGATTGGCGTGAGGAGAGGTGTTACTAAAAAATACATATTTATTAAAAAAAATAAGTCACAAACAGGTCAGAAGGGTGACTGTAAACTATATATACAGTAGTACAGTATATAGAGTATATAGTACACTATATATATATATATACGGTACATGTAGATGTATGTATATATATATATAAACTGTGTGTGTGTGTGTGTGTGTGTGTGATATATATTATAGGTCCTGAGATTGCAAAATCTCCCTTTATATGTATCTTTGCTGTTCAAAAATCCAACACAGGTTGCATTAACCATCTAATTTAGAAATTAATAATATAATATTGAACAGATTGCTGAAGTAAAACCTCTGTGTTAGGGGTAGGGGGGCCCAATCTCCTTTTCCAGACCAGAAACTTTCTGCAAACAAGAAATGTCGAAATCTTTGTATTTTTTTTAAATGTAAAGTGGTGCAATCAGATTAAATATTTACTTGTTTCAGATTCCTGTTTCTTTGCTACACACTGGTCATCAGCTTGGATGCAGACTGTCACAAACACAGTGAGCAGTGCTGGGTTGCCAGGGAAAAGGAGGCATAAACTTTCTCCACCCAATGCCTCCCTGTGGTTGGGGCCTGGGCATAATCAAATCAGCATGTGTGCTACGTACAGATTGGCCAGCTTCACAAACTGAAAATATTCCTGAAGTCCCGCTCCATGTAAAGTGTATTAGCGTTGGAAAATCACCCTGTTATGGTCTGATTTGGAAAGATTCGACAATTCAGATTTTGCTGTCTTTTTGCTGTAATATTGAGAATAACAACTGTTTTTGGCCAGAACTAAGAAACACCGTCACACAATGTACCAGATTATTAATGCAAAATGTAAGTGCAGAAAAGCGTGTGGGATTCACCGGAGAGACCACATGGAGGATTTAATTTTCTTAGTCCTAAATAATCTATACGTTTTTTAATTCCAGTGGCATTTTTTCTAATAATGTAACTTTTATTGACTACCCCACAATTCTCCGCCCCAGTTTTGTAGCCTTTCCCCCGTCTCTTTAAAGTTGAACTCAAACACAGCTCATGCTGGAAGGCTTGCCTGAGGGCAAACAGGAAGCTGTACATAATAGGAAGACGGAGCCTCCGGAGGTCTCTTCCGTGCACACACACACACACCCAGATCAAAGACTTCATTTTAGAGCTCTGCTAAATATGACGTTTGAATGGTGTGGGAAAGCCAACAAGGGAATAGATACGGAAGAGGCTTGTCTATTAAAGTAAGACACTTCAATTCGTTTACACATGTTTTAGAACATTATATATTTTCTATCATACACATTAGTGTGACATTGTGGCTTTATCCTGCTAAGAATCGAATAGAAGAATGCAGGATAGATCCGGATACAGCAGAAAATAACAAAATTGAGTTTTCTACATATTTAAAAAAATTGCTGGCTCTGTCACAAAGTTTCACCTTTCCTCTGCATCAGATTTTTTTTTTAAAGCCACTTGCTGTGTCTCTGTCTCGGCTGTGGCTCAACAGAAAGACCTTTTCTCCTACACTCAATGGCATTGACAAGCCCGTGTCTCAATCGATGAATCCACGGTCAGACCTTTGCAGGACAAGTCCCAGACCAAAGGGCTGTGTGGGTTAATTGTAATTGCATAGGACAGCGTCTATAACACTCGCCCCCATCCAGGGAGCTGAACCAGCCAGAGGGGGGCCGTGGTCTGAGAAAACATTTCACCTAAAACAGCCAGATGAAACGTAACTTATTCTCTCATCCTTTTTTTTTACATGTTTTCCTTCGATTCCTAGGAAATTGTACATCACAGAAATGAATATTATTGATCTGAATTATGTGCAGAGAATTCGTGAACTATACACATGGTGGAACTAACCAGAGACCTCCCTGGTGAACATTTGTCAAACCTGAGCTATATTTGTACAAATGAAAGTTTAAGTGTGTCGAAGCAAATGATAGAAGAGGAACGCTACGCAATTCACGGTCTTCTAACAGGATCAAGGGAAACACATGAATAAAATGAAAGACGCCCGGCTAGTGAAAAGAGGAAAAATCTTCAAAGTCAGCATTTTTTTCTTCTTCTTCTTTCCAGCCACCCCCGGAGATCAGATCAGCTACTATCCTAAAACCTAATGAACTAGTAAACACTGGGAATTAAATGAATATTACATGGGGTTTCATTAATGCCAGCCAGCAGACTCCAAAAATAATGAAGGCGAGAATTGGAAGCGGGAAGAGACAGTTGCCGAAGCTTCTCCTTCTCTGTTTACTCAGCATCTGCCTGCCAGAGTGGGAGGCTTTTGATCGCTCCTCGGCTGGGTTCTCCTCTTTGCTGCGTCGTAGGAGAAGCCCGGGAGGCTGCCGAGTACCACCAGGACTGGCTCATTTGCAACACAAATTAACTGAGATAATTGTACACGTGTGGGGAGACGGGCGCACGCACGCACGAACGCTGCAATGTTTGCAAAATATGGAAATAATTAATCTCATTGAGCTCTTCAAATACCATCAATGTTGCAAAAGAGAATTTGAGCATGGGCAAGGCGATGAGACGGATGATGATAGCAATGGGCTGGATAGATGTAGATGTTTAGATAAGAGGCTTTTTCTTTGTTGCGTTATCGCATAGCTTCTTCAAGTGTATTTTTTGGGTAATTGAATACACTGGAACATGAACTACATTTGGAGCACAGCAAAAAAATTATGTGAAGATGTCTTTTTTTTTCCGTAATCACAAAACAATGCATGCGGATATTATGCCATCAGGCCAATTGATTTTTGGGTATGTAGGTTGGAGAGAAAATAACTCAGGGACAGTAAAGTTTATCAAGTAATGTACATCCCATGGACTACACTGCACTGAATAAAGAGGAGTTTACCAAAGAGAGAGTCCACCTCTTGACCTTTCAAAGGTCTTTCGTCTAAAGCCTCTTTAATCAATAAATCAACTGTAAAACAAGAATGATAATGCTGTGGAAGTACCTCTAGGGGTAGGTGGCCTCACTTTCGATTAACAACTCCACTGAGCATCAAGGCCAAAGGAGGATTTGTGGAACAACACAGGTACACAACATACAGGCCACTAAGCTAGTGATGACAGTGGCTACGACGCAAAAAAAAAGTATTACATTTACCCCCTTTACAAAATGTTAAATAATTACTGACGTTGACAAATAGCATCACACATCAAGGCATATGGCTGAAGGCAAACTACAATCGAGGCACTATATGCAGTTTCCCCTTCTCTCTTGGCTATTTAAAAACACGATGACATCAGAGATCAGTTTGCGAGCAGGGAAAATCTGCATTTTGAGAGGAAAAAGAAAAAAAGACCTCTCACGGACTGGGCTTGCAATACATGAACATACAAGCACAGCCTCGTGCACGCGCACAAAGAAATGCAAAGACACAACTCACACACAGAAGAGCTGAGTCTCACATTTATGCCATTCAGTGGCCATCTCTTTAGTTTATGGGTGGAGGGAGATATAGAAGTTAAGGGTCGGGGGCAGGGTTGGAAGTGGCCTCTAATGCCAAAGTGAAATGTAGTTTTAGTGGGAAGACACTATGCCGACTGTAACTCAGCCATTAATGACAAGTTAAGGTTGAGGGTCTCTCTCTCTGTCACACACACACACACAAACGCGTGCCCATTCAGCCTTTGAGGGCATCAGTCTCGCTCCGCGAGCATGAAAGGAGCACAGATGTCAGCGCTTCTGTACAGGCTGAGGCTTTCTTTTGTTGCTCCGTGACCCTTTACGTGTACCCTCCTCGTCCGGTTTCACTGCCCGAGAACGAGCTGGCCACTCAGACCTACGTATGCACGTAACGTACAATAAAGTGGGACCATGCCATGGCAACCTGTAACCAAACCTTAGCCAGGGCAGATACACCTCCCTCTACGGGCAGCAGCATTGGCAGCAGTGGGGGATTAGCATGATCCTTATCAATCTACATAGTTAATCTACTACTGCTAGCTGCTAGTTTTCTCTGTGTGTGTGCTTCTTCCTCTCTCATTCACTGTCTGATGCGGAGATATATGATTTGTTTAGAGCAGAGGAGCAGGGAGGAGTCAGCGTATCGATTCAGCCTCTACCCCGCTGTCTCGCACTATTCTTCATATCATTCCAGCTCGCTCCACTTCCGCCCTCTCTCTATCCACATCTTTTCTTCCCATCTCCAGCGGGCCGTCATAATAACGCCTCCCTCAAAGACCCAGGCAATAATCCCGGGTCTCCCTGCCTCCAGCACATACATCTCCCTCGGTGAGGACAAAACCAATAAAGGGCTGGCTTGATTAAAGCTGCTGACTACAGGCAACACCCGTGTACGACACCACGGGCCTGAGGAAGGCCTGAGCGTAGGCGAGGTGTGACGAGATGTTGAGGCGGTTGGGAAAAAATATCTATTCAAGACACATCAAAGCCTACATCTGAATCCTCAAGATGCTACTTTGTGCCAGACTAAGGCAGCTCCGGCGGGCCAAGGAGGAGGCTCACAGGAGGGGGGACAGGATCCTGTACGAGCAGGCCAGAAACACACTCAATAGGGAGATCAGAGTGGCCGGCCCAGGCGCAGTGTCAGCCCCCTGTCTTAAAGATTCCTTTAAGACAGCTCAACTGGGGTCAGCGGAGCCAGCGGCTGGGAGGATTCACCTCCACAGTCCGGACAACCAGCCCTGGTGCCCCCCCCCCAGGTTTGTGTCCTGTTTTTCAGTAACACTCCAGCCAATCTCTCATTTATTACTGTCTTTTATACAATGTCTATTTTGTGTATATTGTTGAGAGAGACAACAACATACTGGGCGGATATATTGACATTTCTCCCAGAGCTGTAAAAATAGGTGATTCTAGTATTAAGGCTTGCTGGGAAATTGTCAGTGGGGGAAAAAGAAAGTGTAAGGTCTCCCCCTATTTGACAACTTCTGCTGAGAAGCCATTCAGCAAGGTATTTAACCCTGACTAGCTCGAGTGGAGCAGCAAAGGCTGCTTGATTTTGCATCTCTGAACGTGTGGGTGTGGGAATTAAAAGCAGGACCCGTTGTGAAAAAATATGCTGAGTGAAAAAGTGGAAAAATGAGGACAAAGGTAAATGTTATGTAAACTACAGTGTGGTCAATGATATATCAAGGTGGATACGCACCCAAATGAATATAAGTATCGGGGATTGTGAAGAGCCGCTGGGGAGGGGCCGCTGTGAATGTATGTCCTTGTCTCTCCTTTCTAGGTCTGCTGAGGCTCCTCCTCTCCTCGCCTTATTCCTCCTATCCCTTTCATCACATTTTCCTCCTCTTCTTTCCCCAATTCTGTCACATCAACATGAATCTGGAGCCCCGGGGTCCCACATGCCGCAGCCCCTATGTCTGCCTCATCCACAGATCTGTCGCCATGGCGACTGATGCCTGGGTGTTCCTGCCTTCCTCCTGGTACTTCATACCTTCCTCTCTGTTTTCTTTGCTTGCTTTGTGTGCCTCTCTGCTGAGCACCTTACCTTACTTTATCAATATAGGATGGCCAGATATCGCAGGAGCAGAAGGAATGACATTTGTGCATCCTGTATGCTACACGACACACTGAATGTGAACTTTTTATGAAGTCCCCTTAAAGCCTTTAGATCTAAAATAATCATGCCCATGTCAAATTAAGACATTCATTTTAGGGTATATTGCAATCTAACATGCAAAGCAGGGAAGTTGAAAACAGGGTAAATTCATTTGTATTTTTGTTTTGTTTTTTTGGTTTAGTCTACCAGTGTAAGCTTTCACGCAAAAAGCACAGGGTTGACTTGTAAACAAAGACACCGAAAGCAAAAAAGGAGAGGCCTCTCTTTTTGTGTATAGAAGTGTCCAGCTCTTGCCCAGACCTTCAGAGAGTAAGATTATTAGATAATAATACGATATAGAAATCCAAAAAGCTACGTGGTCCACACTCCTCTCTTGTGATCTCAATAAATGCCATGCTGTGAGAGAGAACATCCCTTGTTCTATGCCTTCCTCTGTCTCTCTAATTAGGGCAGGCCAACGTCAGGATTAGCAGGCAGGAAAGCTTCCTCATCTTTTCTATTGATCAAGCATTACACCTTATCACTATGGCAAACACATACTGGGGGAGAAAAGCCAGGGGGTGTTCCACCTCAAAGGAAACTTCCGTGTTGAAGTGACTGTAGGAGGAAATGGTTGGTTTTCCTCCTATCTGTACACACTGTACTGCACCTATAAGCTATAAAATGAAGTGCACAGCTGCAAATATGCTGCCACTGCAGGAGGACAATATATGAGAGCGTGGGATGAAGTAAACAGCTGTGAGTATGAAGATGACTCACTAAAATCGCACCCAGGTTGCACGGCCTGTTTAGAATCATTAAACAGCGGCAATATGGGTTTAATTTAATATGCTGGATTGGAACACAGTGCTGCTTCCAATACACTGCATATATGCAGGAAATAAAATGCAGCAATTCAAGTCTCACTTAAACTGTATTGTATTTCTTTTTACAAAAGGCCTCATGTGGGAAAAGACTATAAGATGTATACCACAAATTCAATAACACCCCGCTATTGCTTTATACAGCTTTCCAACAACAGACACACTTTGGTCTCAGCTATGCACAAACGGCTGCTGCAGCTAGGTTTGGGATAGGTGGAGTGTGTGTTTGAGTTTGCGTGCGTGCGTGCCGGGGGGAGGGGGGGGTTTGCGCATGCGTGGGTGTGTGAAGAAGGTGGGTTGAGTATATAGTTGCAGTTTAAATGTAGTGACCACTCAATTCAAAACCATTCGGGCCTCCTAAGAACAGATCCCCACACCCCATTAGGACCTCTGCTGACGCACACATGCATAATACATGGAAGATGGATCTAAAAGCATACAGCCCATTAGCAGATCTGGCTTGGGCAGGACAGAAACAGAGAGAGTGAGGGAGAGAGCGAGGGAAACAGACTCACACACAAACAGCCCTAATCGAATGGAGGGCCAACCAGGCTAGCCAGTGATAACGCAAACACGCATTGCTGGTTTGGAGAGTTGTGTTATTGTTGTGTACCTGAGCTACATGATGCCCCTCCACAGACCCTGAAATCAGTGAACAAAGAGGATGACACTAGCCGCAAGGCACTGGAAGAGAACTAGAAGTGCAGACACTCACATTAAGCCATTTTACTATTTTGTTCTGTGTGACAAACCTAAGCCTGCAATCTGTTACCATCCACACAACTGTATCTTCTACCCAAGTATTTTACTAAGTGGAAAGAATGGAAAGTGATAGAAAATAAGTTAATTTTAATCAGGCAGATGTGATGATTGCTGCATCAAAGTTTCCAGGCGCAGAGCCCCTCGTTCAACCCATCCAGAGGCTGGGTGTTCTGGCCATGTAATGTGAGGTGGCAGAGAGCCCGGCAATGCTGTAAATTATTTCTGACGGAAGGGTGGGGGGGGACAAGAGGCAAAGAGTTGCAGTCCCCGGAGACAGACGGTGCATGGCGTGGAGATACGGCGCTTGCATCTATGGCTGTACCTAGGAAGCAAAGAGCCCTGCGTGTTCCCTCAGCCCTGCGCAAGACTGTTTGCAAGTTTGAAGCCTTCCTGCACCCAGCATAATGTGCCCAACGGCCGTGCCTTGCCAGATGACCAGGGGCTTCTCCATGGTTGGTTGGGACAGGGCATTTAACACACCAATCATAACATGCTAAGTGTGATGGAAAGGTGGTTGTTTTTAAATTCAGTTGCAATATAAGTTAAATGTTAAATGCTGACATGCATAGTGGTGGCCTTCTGCACTTTAGACGCTGTTTTATATAAAGTCACTCATGCCTGGCTCTGACATAGAATACTTTGACTTGAGTGTGTGGGCAGCCTGGCTGTGGGTAGTGGGTCCACTCATTTCCAGCCCCCACTCCACTCCACTCCACCCGGCCACCCCCCTCCCCGACTCTTTGCACAACCTACATTAACCCTCCTCACAGCCCATCGCGCTCTCTGTGGCCACAGCAGCAGTACAGCAGCACACATGCTGCAGCAGCGGTGCGCTGGCTGGGGCGTGCGCGCACGCGCACACATGCCCACGCGGCTACGCGCACAGCACAGTCACACCTCGGCACGGCAACAGTCCACCGAAAGCAATCATTTCATCCCTCATCGAAACACAGGAAGCAGCGATCCCCCATCATCCAGCCGGGAAATATCTGCAGCAGCAGCCCCACTGTAGGGATTGTTATTACGCAGGCTGGCTGCCGGTCGATAAACGCAACGCGCGCGCGCGCACACACACACACACAAACACAACCGACGCGACTCGTTTGACACACCGAACGGGGAAGCCCTTGCCCATGTATCGGGGCATTTCTCCACAAAGGAAGCACTCACCCGATGTTGCTGAGCGCCTGCTCGAGCAGCTCCGTCTGCAGGATGTTCTGGGGCGCCGCGAAAGCTCCGTTGAAATGGGATAAAACCGAGCTACAGAACTGACGCAATGTCTCAAACTGCATTTTCCTCCCACCGTCGTCTTTTATCCCCGGTTAAACGATCACCCGCTCTCCTCTCGCCGACAACACATCCCCCCCACCACCCCCTGTGCTCTCCCCGGACGCCCCCCACCACCACCACCACCTCTCCCTCTCTCTCTCCAACACATAGACTATCACCTCCTCGGTATTTGTGTCGTTATTGTCTCCCCGGGGGCGCATTAGACGCAGAACAGGCGCCGATCAAGTTCCACGTTTCTCCTGCCGCTCCTGGTAAAAAGTGTCCTTAAGTGAGACGCATTCTAGGCGGGATTCTTCAGTCATATTGCTGGGGAGCCGAAGCCAGAGGATGGAGGTCCAGTGCCGGTAACGTGGCTTCTCTTATTCTCGCGGTTGAAAAACAGAAAAAGATCTCCTCTCGATGAGCCGACAGAGGCGAAGGAGTGCCGGGACGGAGCATCGCGTACCGGCGCATCAGCTGATGTCTCACATTCAACTCACATTTCCAACGGCCTCAGAAGGCAGCACACTTGCGCTGGCGCACTCACACTCACACAGAGACACGCACACGCACGCTCAAAACGGGACCGCGATGCAACCGTGCGCCCTCCTCTCCATATCTCTCCATCTTCTATCACGCACTCTTTGGCACGCGCGCAACAGCAGATAGAGCACGGTAAAATAAAGCAAGGAGAGCCAATGCTGTCGTCGGTGCTTTTTTCTTCTTCTTCTTCCGCCCCCATATCTGACTTCAGAGCATCAGCTCCTCATCAGTAATAAAGGAGGACAGTCCTAATAACCCTGAAAGGCAGAGTGTCTGTCTGTAAGGGAAAAGGGCACACATAAAATGGGTTTTCCCCCAGGGATTTTTGATGTATTTAATTAATGTTAAAAAAAAAAAAAAAAAAATCCATTCACTCAGTATTCTGCATGCAGCTGTAAACAGCTGAAAGACATCCGGAGTGGAACAAAAGGATCCTTACTAAAGCTGCTGGTATTGATATTGCTTAACATTTATGCAAGAAGATCACTGTCTACGTGCATGGGACCAATTGAACATGGAGCTACTCCTACTAAATTTCCTGGAGGTTTTCTAAATGTGAGCCCCACCAAGGCTTGAATAGGAAGATGACGTGTGTGTCTGCGTTTGAGATATTTAGGTCTGTACTGCCAGGATATTAAGATTGGGGAAAGCAACAAATAAGTAGCTAATCAGTACAATAATGCAGGTTTATATACACAGAGTGTATATCGTATTGTATAGAACAATGACAGGCTTAACTGCAATTAAGACATTATCCAGTAAATATTAATTTCAAGCTAAATCAATATTAAAACTACCTACTAAATGAAATTAGAAGGTTGTGTCACCATATCAGGTACAATATTTTACTCAGCAAATTGGAAGGCCTTTTTTTTGCAACGGTTGTTTTGACTTGACACAAACAAGCATATTAACATTATCGACGGGTCTTTTCCATTTAAAAGCCCAAGTGAGCCACGAGAGTTAGACATTGAGCCAGCATGCACAATACCAGGACCCTGAAACTGAAGCAGCCGAAAGGAATACAGCCATCATTCGCCTTATTATTCACACCTGATGCCAAACTGCCTTTCTTGAACACAAAATATTGATCGCCACTGAAACCAGCTGCACACCTGAACTCACAAGACCAGATGAAGTGAGTTCACACACTAAACCACTATTTGGAGTATAAATACAAAACGGAGCATTTATGATATTAGCCAAACTCTTCAGCTATGACCGGCTGCACTTACTGTGGTTGAACACAGATGCAGATTTAGAATGCAAGGTTCACTTCAGATATGCATACGCCCTTTTAGGTCTAAGCCAAGGTCTAAACGACTTGGGTTAAGCTAAGAATTTTTTTAAAGCAATAAGTATAACAGACATCTTAAAGCAACTTAAAAGTGCTGGCCTGAATGTTGAAGAGTCGATCCTTGCTGAATGCTGAATTTTGGCAGACATGCCCGGCTGAATGTGTTAAAAATGCAAAATCAAAAGAAATTCCACCAGAAAGTATGTTCCCGACCCGGCTGTTATCATTAGCCTCACCCAACACTGCAGCTGTCCCGGCGTATCTGTGTGTTCATTCAAATGACACTTCGGAGACCAAGATAAATTAGAAACCTTCCCGAGGTTATTTCTTCTTATAAATAGACTGTCAGCTTTTTCTCCTCCTTTCTTCAGCAGAACACATCCTGGAGTTAATTTAAACATTCTTTAAGATTAATGAAAGTGGATTTTGGTGCTTACGCAGTGGGTGTGCTATTTATAGACTCGCTGCGATCCATCATCAGCATTATCCAGGGAATTTTCAGACAGCCAGTTTCCTGTTGTGTCACTGCAAATATGGGCAATGCCTAAGCAAGAATGTCTCCCTTGTATGATATCCATCTCCTTAGCCATGCGATCAATTAATACACATTTGGTTTATAACCTGGGCTAGAACGGACACTTACTGACTGGCTGACTGAATGAATGACTAAATGAATAAATAGAGCAGTCTAATCTATAGCCAGTCTGATCATCCATTAAAAGCAGCTTAAAAGGCAAGTCATATGAGGGGAAGATGGTTAATGTACTGCAGAGACACACGATACCCATCATGTGTTTTCTTCTCAAAGATGTACAGTTCTGTAGTTGTTACTACACCAATGCTTTGCTCTTTGTGCTATTGTGAGGTTTGCATTCAGAATGTTGGAGACCAAATGGATGAGAGATTGAACAAGCACAGCAGATGAACAAATGTGGGTCTATTTGGAGTTATAGGAAAGCTTCTGAGTGTGCGTGTAGATGTGACAGTGTGTCGCCAATTGCTTCATTGCACTGTGAAAGCAATGTAAGTACACTTACATCCAACACTCAGACACAGCGCTGGTTAATGGATGACAGCTATGCTGGCTATAACCGTCAAAACATCCATTTGGGACACAATATCAGGCAATTAAAGCAAATGGATGTTTTTCCCTTAAGCACTGCCATTTCTTCTGGTGTAGGAGTGTACTGAGAAGTACATGCAAGGTTGACACACAGAGGACACACAGAACTAATGAATTGTGCCACGCAACACACTGTGGAGACAGCCTTGTGCACAGAGGCGTGGCAACGGGGCAGGCAATTGCCTAGGGCCCCCAAAGACGGCTGTTTACATTGGTCCACAGCAACGACAACCTGAAAGCCCCTTAAATGACTTGCCATGAAGAAAAGCTGCAATGACACGTCAGGAACCCCCTTATAGGGAGCCCCATGCCACTTGTGTCCTGTAAAAAGCTTCATTTTGAGTGTCTTGAAGTGTCCCTGCTTGTGCAACGTGGTTTGAGTCTGCACTAAACTAGACAATGGGGTGTTGTGAATGTGTTACTTTAAATCAGAACAAGAACAAGATATTAATATTGCCTAGCTGTCTGCTGTGAGGATAAATGACCCAGTGATTCTGATTATAGGCTTCCGTTCCTTCCTGTGGAAGATGAAAAAAAGAGGAAGGAGCCCCCATGTGGACATCAAAAGAACTACCCTAACTTCACACCTGTATCAAGAAATAAGCAACCAAATATAGAATTCACAAGCACAACATGTCCCTGTTGTCAGCATCAGAGTGGGCATTTAGTACATATAACAAACCAAACACAATATTCTGAATCATAATTAGGCCCATTTTTGCTCTTCTTAGCCTGGAAATGTATTTTTCATTCACTGACTCACAAAGATTCAGAATTCCAAAAGTGTAACTCATGTTTCCCTCAGAGGAAGATATGGTAAAACTTCTTGTAAGCACCCCACACCTGTCAACTGAGTCAAGCTTGCAGCCTTTTATGTTCATATGTGCCGGTTAAATGACTAACTAGCTCCACATACTGTATAGAATGGTCACATACTGTATGTCAATTCTCCTGCAAACAGTCTCATGGCATGTATGTCAAGGGGCATCATACACAAATTTGTGATCTTTTTGATGACATTTTCCTTGATCAAACAATCTTCATGCATTCAGACATTAATTAAAATCAACCCGTACGGAGCATGTAGTGGGTGTCAAACTGACCTGTCTATGGATGCGTCACCTGGTCCCGAGTACCTCGGCCCAGAACCGTTGTCAAGGGACCTCTGTCTGGGCAGGAGCCCACCGCGAGCTCTGTTTCTGTCCGACGCTGGTGTCAAGTCCCCTGAGGCTCCCTGGTACAGGGACGGGTCCTGTAGTTTGGCCTTTTTCCCTTGTGGCCCGCCTTCAAACACGCCCCGCACCTGCCCGGGCCCCGAGCCGTAGAACCACGCCCCCGACTTGGTGAGGATTTCTTGTTGTTTTCGGCACAAGTTGCATACCCACATAACCTGCGTGTGAGAGAACAGGAAAGGTTAATGGCCAGATTGATGATTGACAGGCAGATGTTGTCTTAAATGAGTATGACCATCATATTATCTTAAATAATATGATCAGCTGTAATGGAATGATCTGTGTAAATCTTGAATATAACTGTGAGGTATATCTTTTTTTTCAAAGATTCAAAATATTTCATTCGAGATGAAAACAATTCAGGTGTTGAAATCGTTTCCAAAAATCTTAGGTTAGGTTACAAAAAACAATCGGCAAATTTGAGTTTTCACCCCACAGTTACAACATTCATAAACAGTACTGACAAGTCATTTTGATGAGGTGAGCAATGAATTATTTTACACATGCAGCAGCCTTTGATATTATTGGAGGTAAAGTGATCGGGGTTTGGTTCAGTTGAGAATCATAATTGAATATTTTGAGTCTGTGAGTCCAGATTCTCCCCTGTAGATCCATAAGTTCAAATCACACATGCAAATTTACATCCTGCACATAAGGTAATTTTTCTCACTTGTAATGATGCAGCACTTTACTATTAAACTATTGTCTCTGGTTACCAAACTGCTACAATACAAAGCCCACGTGTCGCCTGATTGCTGAGGTTAGTCACCTGACGACGGTACACTTAGTAAACGTCATGCAGTTTCGCTTAATGCACTTTGGTGCGATAAATGAAAAAGAACAGCAATGCCCCCCCCCCTGGTTTTGCTCTACAAGGACCGGAGAGATTGAGGCTTTTACTGCTCTGTGATGTCGTGCCTTTATCTCCTCTACACTGCAGCTCCAGCAGCCAGCTCACCACATTGGTCCCATAAATCCAGGGACAGACAGCAGCCCTGATCACCGCCCTGCACATACGCACATACGCACACACACACACACACACACACACACACACACACACACACAGCATGGTAACACCCAGCCTTCAGTCTAAATCATCTAATTCCTCCTCTTGAGGGGAAAAAACCACACAGAATGACTTGTGGGACATCTGCTCCAGGTGACCACACCTGTCTCACAGATATAAAGGGATAACCAAGGTTTTTCGAGGACTACGATCTTGCCAGGTGACTGACAGCTGTGACGGCCCTTAGGTCGGCCAAGAAATACTGCAAACCCCACCCCCACATCACATTCCCCGCCTCCACAGTCCTGGTGCTGAGTCAGTGCATTACCGTTATTAGTGAGAGTTGGCCCTGACTGCTGCCTCACCCACCCTTAGTCGGCATAAGGCTTGCCTTATCTTTCAGTAAGCTTTGGATAAAAAAAACCATTTACTGATATGTTATTTTTAGATGAATCCAATGTGATATACATTATCTGTGTATCTGTCCATTTACAGGCGGAGGTAGTTGAAAGTATCCATTTAAAGGCCTAAATCACAACTGCTTATCTCAGTAGCTTGCTGGACCCAAAGAACAGGGTGAGGTCGAGGAGCAACTGTGTGGAAGAACTCTGCATATGAGGAAGGTGGCAGCACTTATGTAGCATGTAACGTGAAGGAAAAAAAACAAAAAGGAATGTCTACGTGCTGTGTGGGTGGAGCAGAAGAAAAGGCATTCTTCCAGTCACACAACATAAGTAAACGGCCTGTGGTGTGGCTGGCTCGGTCATCAAACATCACATCTGTGACTTACTTACTGGTCGGGTAGAGCGGGGCACTTGTACAAAATCCCTGAAGGATTTTATAAGCCAGCTTCCACCACACCTTCTTCATGAAGGTCACAGCTGGCAACTGCCTACATCCACCACAGTCCAACAGCACGAGAGAGCAAGAAGAAATACACTGTAACTGGTAGTTAGGACATAGGATTCTAACATCCAACGTGACAACATCGTGGATCTCTCTTATGATGTCTATGCGAGTCCCATTGCGAACAAAATGCACAAACTGAATTAAAACAAAATTGTATTTCAAGACCCTAAAAGATGAAGCAAACGCCTTCAACCATCATTGCACATTCTGGGAGGGAAAAACATCTAAATTAGCACTGGACCTTCCAAAAAAACGTGCCACCTCCTGTTCTCTCTGTTGCTAATATTGCACTGCTTTCCACAAGCGTGGGCTGTCAGCCAAAAAACGTTTTACTTATTAACATAATTCCTTAAATTGTGACCAGTGCCTTTATTAACCTCAACTGTAGATGTAAGCAGGGTTCAATTTGGGGCAGGCTCACACTGGCCTTCATGTGTAATTCCCAATTTCTGAAAAGTATAATTGGTCATATTTTTTATTCAAAGCCTAATTTTTTATCTGCTCCAGTTTGCCCCGGTTCTCTGTCCTCTCAAGAAATGTAAATAAAGGTACCGGTTAAAACATAGAAAACAGATTGAATCAAAGTCTCCAGGCTGCGAGCCCAGTGCTCGGGTTAAGATAATAGGGAGATGCTATGGAGAAGCTAAAACAAAAGCTGTGTATCCAGTGTTGGTTGGATTGCAATTAATCCGGTTAATTCTAGTTACTTTCTTACTTACAAAATTGGCCAGAAAATGTATATTATAATGTACCAGAGACCACCAAATGTGGACTTTTAAGACATACAAGGGAGCATGTTCATTGGCAAATCTTTCCCAATAGTTGCTTCTCCACATGCTTAATAATCATTTGGATGTATAAAGTGCATTTTTTCAGCATCCTTGTGGGAAGACCTATTAATGTCAAGATATTTCCCTTTAGAGATGTGACACCACTGAAACAAGCAGAATAGTGAGCTATTCTCTTGCACTTTGAAATATTACCAACAAATTCACCTGGGCATTGAAAGAGGCAGTCTCCAAGCAAACCTTTCCGAACGTAGAGCAAAAAAGCTCCATAGTCACATCACAGGCAGCATGTAAAGGACTATGTAATATTGACGTACAAGGCATTTATGACCAGCTATCAATGTAACGGATGGGCTGTAAGTGTGCTGACACACAATGGAAGCAGGACGGCTACAAATTGTGCTTTATGAGTCCCAGAGGAGTGTGGCCAGTGAGACCATGACTGCCTCTTTATCTGGGGTCATGTGGAGAGCTCTGCAGTGAACCATGAGTCATCAGCTAAGACCCTAGAGCCACCAAGGCCAGTTTTTCTGTTAATAACCGCACATCATTTCCTGCACCTGGATGTTACACACATATACTTACAAAGACACGCGTGATGTCTGGCTGGGTACATACAGGCAAATTCCCAATATCTGCATTTTTACTGAAGTTTTCAGGTTTTAATTCTAGCTAAATATTGCTTAACAAAGACCAATGTGTGATTCCTTAAGATTCTATTTCTATAATTGAATCATTTTCGGTAAACATGAAACGTGCATGCAAACGTGATCATAAATTTAATTAGGTCACCTGTGGTTAATTACTGAAATATCTCCTTCTTTAGGGAAAACTGCAGCTGGTGACCTATATATTTACCGCACCAAACTGCTTAACATAATGAGTCAGTTGTTGTGCGCCTCTCCGGTCTGCCAAAAATGATTTACCACATTCTCAATTCTCAGATTTGATCTAATCAGTGCATATTTAATAGCATATTAGTATTGTAAAAAAAACAGGCCAAAAATGTGTCCATGGGTCCAGTAAATGTTAAGCAAGCTTAGCCTCAGACATCAATACTTGGATTTGAATTTGCACCTTCGAACATAGTCAGAATGAAAATGGATGTTATACATTATATTAGGCACAAAAAGCAAGTAAGGAAAATGTCACTGCCAGGCTGAACGTTCATACACTATGTTCAAAATATTACATGAACTGCAAGATAAATGCAGGCTTTTTTTTTGCGCTTGATGACAGTGTACTTTATGCGATCATCTAGACTTTAGATGATCGCATAAAGTGCGATGTGCTAAGAGGCTACCTCACAATCAGAAGTAACACCTGACAAAAAGGTACATGGAATATGGGTTATGAGGAAAAGTGTCTTTGGCTTAAGGTAAAACGGATCATGGTCTACGTGAGAATTAACTTTGTGTGACAATATTCTACACTATACTATATTGTCCAAAATTCAGGGAAAACTATGAGCTTGCTTTATCCAATTAGAAATTATGTAACAGTAAAAATATATATATATATATTTTCTGTCTTCGATCGCCCTGGCAACGATATCACTCCGTCTGAGACAGCAAATCTTCCAGTCCATCTAAAGGAGCAGTCCAAACACAGTGTGAACTCAACCCGCACTGACAGGAATCTCTAATTCTTCTCATTCCCAAATAGACCACATCGCCTCCACAACAGATGCATGTTTACTGATAGGCACACATTTAACAGAATGAAACAGCCAGAGATGTTCCCTAGCACTGCTGCCATTCTGCTCACACTGACCCATTCTTTTGACTTAACTTTTCACAGCTGAGTGCAAAAGGGGAGTTCAGGGCAGTGGCCCCCAGGCACAGCCATTTCTTTTTGTGTTAGCACATATCCCAGTCATTGAACCTGTAGCTAAAAATAGAAATCTAAAACCACATGCTGCAAACACCAAGAAGATAGTCTATTAAATGGGCTGTAGGCTGTTTACTGAGGCCCTGAATAAAGGGAAACAAAAAACCTGGTGCCATGGAATCAATAAATCATTTTCTTTCAAATCTTTTTTTTTTCCAGACGGGGGGTGTTTTCATTGATACCAAAAACAGATGTGTGTGCTTAAGAGAGTGAAAATAGCAAGCTATTACCTTGTACAATAAACATTTATCTATTGCAAACTAATTCAGGTCGCATAGATTGTCACATAAAGGTGATGAAATTTTGAATTTTGAAAAAAAGTGCTCTGCCTGAGTACATGCAATATATTGCACATAGTAGATAAACAATACAGTATGTATCCTTCAGCAATGTATGGTTCCTTTTTGTCTGGTCCATTCAAAAAAGTCTACAGGAGAGGTCATACACACATACACGAAGCAACTGGATTTGCAGTGGGAGAGAGCACTGAGCTCTCTCTTGTGGCCATTAAACTGCACTACATTACTTGACAGAAGCTCCAGAGTGAATCAGCAGTATCTTTCAAGGCATATCACAGTCTGCCCAAAAGGAGAGCCTCTGATGTTAAATTAAATTAATGGTATTTTTACATTCATTCATTTTACATTCATTCATAACAGCACGTGTTATATTATTGATAATTGTCTTGTCCTCATTTTACAGGAGGCTCTTGAAAATGTGGCCTTTCTAGTAATTGTCTTCATTGCCACATTCATTCTATTTGAGATTATTTCAAAGAAATTAAGTAACCAAGACCTCGCTGCTTTGCTTCCATCTGGGAAACACATTTATAATCTTAAGTCTCTCCCCTGCCTTCTACCAGATTTTTCAAGATGGCAAAAATGTTGAAGCAAAACCTAGAGATGGCATATGCTGCAATATTAATCAGATGGTAAATGAAATGTCACAGTTAACATATTGCCTCTGTGTTACTCTCCTCCACCTGAACTGAGGGAAACTGGACCCCTCATTAAACCCTCATTATATGGGGGAGTCGCATGTTGCTTGGAACATCCGAGTCCAGATTAACCACATAGGCATCAAGTAGGGTATTTTCTACTAAACCCTAGCAAATTATTTACAAAGATGTGGTCTATGTAGTGAAAATGAAACAATAATGTGCAGTATATCAAGACAGATGAAACTGGATTTAAAGACAGATACTGTATATGCATAGAGTGCATATCCTTGCCTAGATTTTCTTCTGTGCTATCTACATCATATGTGCATAAATAAAAAACAAGTAGAAAAATGGATGTTATGAAAGATTTATATGGAGTAAGGCTTTTGGGGTAGTTCTCAAGGATAAAAAGTCGAGGGCATTTTTTGGTGTTGTTCATTAAGCGACCAATGAGAACGAAAGGGGAGGCCTACATTCACATGCTCCAACATTGGCTGCACGTGGCGAATTACATTTTAATGAAGTTCTAATTTTAGTGTGCGAGCCAGCAATAATAATAGACTCGATGAATATGTATGTTCCTTGTTTGAAGTTAAGGGACAGAGGAAGAGGAGGGGACTACTGTAGAATTCCAAAACATGCTTGGGCACGGACGCCGCTGGTGTCTGTCAGAGCCACAACCCCTCCCCTTCGGCCTCACCTCAACAAATAGGCTACAGACGTGGTAATTTGAAAATAAAATAAATGACAGACATGATTGAGAGTCAATGGTGTCATTTTGGGGAAGACAAAAAAAACGTTTTGGAAACAATAAAACAACGAAAATGTTCCATCATCGTGATATTTTCTGAAAATACAGCAACAGCCAACATATTCCTTCCGAAATGGTCACAACACACACACACACACACACACATAATGGCCGGTGGAGAAACGCAGACATAGCCTCAATGCTTTCTTGGCTTACCCATGGTACTGATGAGGGGGGAAAAACGGGCTCTCTGTGTGGAGAGATCGCCGTCAACAAGCCTCTAAGAACGGTGCCGAAGACTGTCCGCAGCTCCCGAAAACCACGGAGCCGCTCCGACCTTCAGCACCGCGGACAGCTCCGGCAGCTGGGAACACCGTGAAGGTTACACCGGGCACTCTACGGACCACATCCGATCCAGCACCGACAGTCTGCCCCTACCACCCCACGCCCGTCAACGGAGCAATTACACAATCCGAAGACCTACAGTCATTGAAGAAGAAAAAAAAATAGATCGATTCCCGACTTGAATCGTCAGAGCGGAGCCATCAAATAACCTCGCAAATAATCCAAGGTCTAAAGGGCAGACGACGTGTGAGCTAATAATAACTCGCGTTATTTTTTTTGTTAGTTTTTTGCCGCCGCCGCCGCATTAGTTCGTCTGTGACACAGAGCCAGGTCTGTGCCGGAGTTGACGAGAGCTCATTACACATGCGGCGCTTCCCGGCTCTGCTCCCACCGTCCAATGGCGAGGTGGAGAGAGGAGTGACGGCTGCTCCTGTGCTGCTGGTGTAAATAATTGCAGTGCGTTATTTTCATATCGCCTAGTTTAGATCTATAGAATAACGCACGTGCAGGGTGCGGCGGACGTCGTCGCCGTTTAAGACACTTGTCCTTGTGTTGCTGCCGCGGGAGCAGGAGCTCACAGGGGCCGCGAGACACAAAGTGTGAACGTGAATGACCTGGAAAACAAGGCTGCGTCGTCCATGCAGGGACGTTTCAAGACACTCTGGGGGCCCCAGGCAAAAACAAAAAACGAAGCTCTTGACAGCGCGCAAGTACCATGGGGCCTGAACGTGTCCTTGCAGTGCCGCCTCATGACAAGTCATTTAAGGGGCTTTCAGGTTGTCGTTGCTGTGGACCAATGTAAACAGCCGTCTTTGGGGGGCCCCCTTCTAGCTCGGGGTCCTAGGCAATTGCTTAGTTTGCCATCCCCGTTGTGACGCCTCTGCGTTCATATACTGTGGGAATAGAGTGCCGAGATGTGTGAAGCAGTCATTTACAGTCAAATATGCACATACAATGACTATGTGGATTGAAGAGTTTATTAGAAATGGGGGTGGGCTATTGTTAAACCAATCGCCCAAACCTATCCCTTATAAATGACCACTAGCCTACATATGAAATAGTCATTAGTGATCTGATTCAACTTGCTTAAGAATGTCTGCTTTAAGCTCCACAACACAAATGCAAAAAGTCTGCAAAAGCTCAGATTTGAAGAGCCATTTAACACATTGAATGATATCATAGGCATATCTTACTTTCCAATGTGTTTCCGTGTTTTTGTGTTAAAATTGCTGGTACACAGTTAGTAAGGCTTAGGGAGTTCATTTTTTAACGTAATAATTATGGATTCCCATTCAAAAACAATAATATGTGAACATATGCGAAACAGTGCGGCACAACTTACTGTATGTGCAATAAATATATGGTATCCCCTAATGATGCTATTGATTTCAGTGGTGATGTTCATAATTCACAAGTCAATTATATGATGCACAGGCTCTGTGCGTGCACACATGATTTCACTCAAATGCAGTTTCAATTTGAAAGAGTTCCTATAAAAAAAAAATAAAAAAAACACTGCAGTCCCTCCACTTCTGTTTTATAGTAAAATGTCAAGGGCTGAGCAGAACATTTAATGTCTTCAGGAGTTGCTTTAATCACAAGTAACTTCTTCCCTGGAGACGGTTGATTCCTCCGACCCCTTTTGAAGCCACATCAGAGGAAACGTTAGCAGGATTCAGCGAACTCCACATGGGCCACATGCCGTTTATCTATATCACAGGCCCTTTTTATTGTCATGGCCGAAAAGCCACTTTGTGCTCTGTATTTCAAGTATCTACTGTAGAGGCTAAGCTACCTGGAACGATTAATGAGCAGTGATCGTTATCAACGCAGATATTTTATCTACGTTCTTCTATCTATAATCCAAATTGTTTTGAAAACACACAATGATTAATGTAACTGAATTAAGTGTGTCATAGGTTCAGCAGCTGCTAAACAGGAGTTCTGGGGCGAGCCCGTTATCTTTCAAAGCTTCTGTTCTGTTACCAGCTGTTTAACTCTCAGTCCCTCTCTATCATATTCCATCATGTGCCATAGCTCTGATAGCCGTCCCAGACATAGAGACCTGTAAATATTCAATGGCGTTTCACAGAACAAGATCTCTCTCGCCACTGCTGTCACCATCTGTGAGAGAGGGAAAGAGTAGACGGATGGAAAAAGAACAGATTTCACCACTGCCACCTCTTTCACTGACACACAAGCTCTCAGACGCACTGGTTTGGCACACCCAAATGTGGTGTGCATTGGTGGCAGAGAAATCAAGGCTTCTGTCGGGCTGTTCGTGACTACCACAACATAAATAATCAGCAACTGATATCACACTACTCCTGATGGGCTACTGTGTGAGCTATATCACAAACATATCAACTAATGTCCTCTCGGGTCTACTCTATATGATAAAATGATAACCAGATAATATATTGCAGAATACCTGACTGTAAATACCAACCCAGGCTGACATAAGGCCCTAATAAATGCCTTACAGATGTTTACATGGATAGTCTGCACCAACAAAGGTATAAAATATTTACTTTTAATATAATCTCAGTGTAAACTCAATCCTGCCTATACTGGTGGACTGCTGACCCCTGCTTGCTCCTCACAGCCCCTGTCCGCCATGAGAGACAGGACACCATAGCCTTTCAAATAGAGAACAGATTATGTATATGACAGTGGACTGTCATATGTGCGTGACCAAGCTAGGACTCGTAAACTATCCCACCTTCTTTTCACAACTCCTGCCACCTCCATCTCCACACCGGCTCTCCGTTCACGTGATCAACCCCATCGTTCCAACACTTTCTCTGCCACTGCCCCTGCTAGTTATTTCACTCATTTGCCACGAAATGAGCCACTAACGTTACTTTGCAATAGGATCAAATCTTTGCTACTGCAGGTCTGAAGCTGTAGTACCTTTATTTTATTTGACTATGTTTTAAACATTACTACACAGGCCTCCATGGTCTGTCTGGACAATTGAGTTGATTGACTGGAGGCCAGGCCATGAGGTAAAAAGTGGTCATTGCCTCAGAGGCACATCCCGTGGCCTCTCTGCCCCGCCAACATCCATCGCCAGCCTGATGCCACCGCTATTACTCAACACCATCTGCAGAACACAGTAACCGATCTCCCAGCTATTATCCACTGGGGGGGCAATGGCAGCCTGTACAACCTAAGAGGGCAAGATAACAGAGGTCTATCCCAGAGTTTTGGCTGCCCCAGTTGTATCGATGGAAACTGCCAGTGTGCGCCTCGATCCAGTGCGCAGGCTATACACATGGTTACTGTTTGAGAGTCAGCAGATTAACATGAGCAGATCACATTTGAGACAACTATGTCACACATGGATGACAATAGAGGATGACTCTTATGTGTGCATCTCGCTGTCCCTGTGAGGTTGAGTTGGTTGAACAGACATAGATTACCCATAAGGCTATTCAATACTGCCATCAGATCAGTCGGTATCGCTTCCCCTTATTGAATTCTATTATGTTTTAGATTTAGTACTCCATGTAAGCACTGGATTTGTTCTTACTGAACATTGTGAATCTCCAATATGAATCCATATTAGCTCTAAAGGCACATTACCAACCGTATGATTAAGATAATATAATATTCACTGAAAAAAGATAAAGAAAAACTATAATGAGCAGACCTACGTCCAAAATGTAAATTTTCAAAGCAACCTCTTCGCATGATAAGCAACCGTGCCATTTAACGCAGTAATACAGGTTACAATTCTCAAGCCCAAACATATACAGTATTTCTCTAATCATCATGTTTTTTTCAGCTTTGTAAATCATCCTCTATTGCCAAAGCAGTCTTCACAAACAAGTATCTTCAGAGTCCAACTTGCAATGAAGGATTGCTCTAATATGTAGCTTTATCACTTATAATTCTAACCCTTGTTGTTGTTCATTCCCAAACACTCTTAGTATCTCTGTTTGAGAAGCACTACATCAAGACGTTTTATCATTATTTTTTTTAGAATAATGTTAATTCAGTGTGTGCTTCTCCATAGCATGATGGACTCACGGGCAAGATTGAGTTTTTACGTCATTGTTGGCTGCTGTATGCGTATGTGTACATATCATAGCATTCCATGAACACTATGTGCTCAGACATAGTCCCAAGAACACAGAAAAAGATTTGCTAACCACTTTGTCCTCCTGTTGCAATTCCATGAGAGCAGGAATGCAGCAGAGAGAGAAGAGGGAGACAGAGGGGGGGAGGAAAAGATAGGGACAGAGAGATCGTGAGTTGCATTAGTAGGTGCTGGTAGCAATTTCTCATATTCAGCAGAGGATTGGCTTGCATCACATAAAGCACTCAGGCTCATGATTCAAATTTAAGCGCTCCAAAGCTAAAAACTCTGGCTTGGTCTGAGAGGAGGATTTGACAGAGGTTAGTTAGGCATGTGAGTGCCACATTATGCAAAAGCAGCCATCAGGTTCCTTGGGGGGGGGGGGGGGGCGTCTCCGGGGGGGGGGGGGGGATGCTTCCCTCCAGTGGTGAAATTGAACAACTGTAAGTTACAGAAAAGGTGAAAATCTACAGCTATGAATCAACATGACAGAGTTAACAGGCTTAGAGTGAAGGCATGCAGAAATTCTTTGACTGGAGCTTAAGCTGATAATCAGAGTAAAATAAAAAAAACATTAGCTGCCATTTAAGACTGTTGGCTTAATTCCCAGATTAGGATTTCACTGCCAAGTTTCATAACCTTGGCCTGCAAATAGTAACATAGCAAGAAATGTTGCCCAGGGGTGGGACATGTGTATGTGTGTACGTGCTCCCATAACTGGAGAGTAGTATCTATGCCAGCCAACCTTACCTTATTTGACCGCAGAGACACTCGTCCTCCGCACCGAGCACAGAATTTCGTTTGGCAATATGAACAGAGGTGGCCACAGCCATCGGCAAACTTGGTTTTGTGGCATATCCCACAGGTTGGGGCTTCGCTCTTCTGATCCTGACCCGGCTTAGTCTCCTCTCCCATCTTCTTGACCTGGTCCTTATACGACTCAAATTGCTGATGCAACTTCCTGTAAGCGAGGGGGAAGCAAAGATGTTAGGAAAGGAGGGATACGCATAAAAGGAAAACATCATGTTTAAGGGAATTATCTGATATTTGTACAAGCTAATTTGACCTGATAAACACACATTTATTGGAATAACACTCATACAAGGACTTGGTGTGTGACACAATCATATCCATAGAGTGCTTTGTTTTACTCTTAAAGATTCAGAGAAACATTTGCACATGTTAATGACCATAAGTTCCCTCTCACCACCATCCTGAACCACATTTTAAGTCCTTTTCTCAAAACGAATGAATCTCCCACAATAAGCTCCTACTAGTATATGATTAACTGATATAACCCCAGACATTGACAGTAAGTGAGATTTGGGAAAAGCAGGTACCGTGACCTCAGAAGCACCAAAGCAGAGCTCCTCCTCTGATACCGCACCTCTCCCAAAACACGGGACGGGTATCAAATTTGCTTTGCAAGTTTAAGAACATCACTCAATTCCACTTTCTCAGGTTCCCATGCCTTTAATGAATCATTTGCACCTGTGTTGCTATATCAGGACAGCTGTAAGGTGAGAACACTCAGGTGATGTACTGTTGGATGATGTTATTACCAACACAACAAAATTTGTATTTCTTTGTCGCAATACTTTCAGGAAATCGTTGGCGTTCGCACACAGTGGTGGAGCCCACCATCCTGGTGGCCTTTACCACTGCTGCAACTCATGTGTTACTGTGTGTGTCCTATAGATGTCCTCCTGCTGATGCACTACACCTGATCTCATACAGTAGATCCTTAACTCCGAACAGGTCCGGAGAGGCCTCTGAAAAAAACCTGCATGGACTCCTCGCATGCATTTTGTATGACACATGTCAATTGAGCGTCTCCTTGGAAACTAAACACTGGGCTGACTTCATAATATGGCGATTAGAATTGGTTTCGCCCCACATATCTACTGCAACATTCATTAGCACTTGTGAATTATTGAGCAGCCCTATCCTTTTACCACATACAGCTCTGCATTCGAGATAAACGTGCTTCCTTTACCCACAAACAGACCTTTCGAGCCCAAATACACCAGCTGAACACCACCTGAAGCGTGTGTGGATTGTGCGAGCATGCCTCTCTGCAGTCTAAACATTAGGTAGAGTGCTAGTGGCATGCCCCCTAGTTGTACCCACCTAGGGATTAAAGGGCTAATTGTGTCACAGCCTTTGTGTGTTTACCAGACAGAGATTAGCATGTAGTCTTGTTTAACACGTCCCACTAAATCTCATTTACTGACAGATTTCCTGATAACAGTGCCATGGACACTACTAGGAAAGGTCAAGCTACCGTCTCAGAGGATCAAAGAAATAAGAATACAAACAATCAAGCCTTATTTTCACTCAACCTCCTTTTGCAATCAAATTTTTACAGAGACGTGCTCTAGGCCACCACACGGGTTTACGGCCACTGCTCGACCGAAGGATGAGGTCACCGAAAAGGGCTCTTAAAGATAGCCAATGATTACCTCTCCCTTCCACTGTATCAGGGCTCTCCTTGAAACGCTAACTGACCCCGCGGGGTGGTAGAGGTAGGATAGAGTTGAATAAAACAAGTTTTAGGAATTAGACTGTCGTCTGTATGACCTACATATATCAGGGACTAAAGATGGAGAGATTGGTAGAATCAGAGATGAAGAAAACAAAGCATACATGTATAGTGAGAGTATAGCCAGAGTGGCAGCAGGCAGCTGGTGGGCATGGTGCCCATTCCAAAGGCTTCGCTTATGCGGTCAGACACGGTCAAATGTGGGTGACGCTGCTGACGAGTAATCATACGCTGCTCATTGTCCTGAGCCATGCCGGCGTATCGGGGCTCTCTTACCTCTGGGCCGCACCGGAGCAACCACAAACGGCCGGTAACAAGAGCCTCGTTGTTGGACATGTGACAGCCAGGCCCGACTACAAACTGTCTACAAGATTCTGCTTTCTACTCCTGCCACTGACTGAGCTGGAGGTTTAGTCCTCTATCATCCCCAGACATGTCAAACTATCAACTCTCTATCCCTGTGCAATGCATAGCATTCATTAAAAGGCCCAGTAATGCCTTGGAGTCACCCGGTCTTTCGGGGTTCATATCAGTCATATCAATAAAGCGCTATGGCTGTTGATATAAAGGTAACATTAATTGATTCCTTGGCATCCTTTTTGCTAGCAGCTCTAATATGTCTCAAAGCTTTTAGTGAGCTTCTGTTGCATTATAGTGTACAGTGGATTTGTCAAAGTATATATATTTTTTTGCTTAACTAAAAACACAGAGTTGATGAGAGCAGTAACACTGAACCATACACAGCATTTTTCAGTAGTGATTTGATTGATTAGTGTGGTATGCAACAAGATGTAATAAACTATATTTTATTGCATTTTGTTTGGGCATAAACTAAATGATCGGGACCATACTTCTGTATGATGGTCTCAATGATGGCTATGGAATACATAAATATAACGTATAACAACATCTGTTGCGTTCTTTTTAACTGAAAGATGTTTTTACTTGTTCCACCGCAAAGAGCATGATGTCCTTTAAAAAAGCAGAATCAATCCATCCTACACCATCAGTCTCTCATATGCGTCCACAAACTGAGATATAGTATAAAACATTAACATATCCACTGGAATCAAACATACTGCATGTCCAGCTGCTGTTTGTGCCTGCTAAGAAGAGGAGGTCTGTACTATTACTTACGCGTCTGGCTCTGGCTCCTTGTCATTTTGGGACTTTTGCTGGGGCTGTAGAACGTTATTTACCAGCTCAGTGATCCCACTAAAGGGAAACCACCTGTTCAAATAAGCAAAGTGTGACTGAAACATTGCAGGGAGTCATCATTGGGAGAAGATAATCTGTCTTTTTTCAGGAAGCAGTGCGGTTTCTAAGAAGAGGACAAGAGCAGGGACATTCACTACAAACCAGCACAGAGAGAGGAAAAGGTAGGCCGGGCAGAGCGACGTCTCGTGGAACATTGACAACTGGTCAGAAATATAGTGAGAAAGACGGACGAAGAAAGCTTTAAAGTAGACAGTGGGAGAGAAAAAAGCAGGAAAGCTCTACAGCCAATGGAAATGAGAGCCGCATCAAATGCTCAGCTGAGGGTAACAGGAGTGTCGTCTATGTCAGCTTAATCGGGGCAGAAAAGGTCAGGTAGTCAGACAGGTTAGGCCTGCAAGTAGATTGGGTGAAAATGCACCTACAGTACAGAGGAGAGCAGGAAAAGTCTCCACACTTGGATTTACGAGGCCGCACAAGCCAATCAAATGACAGACTGGATGAGAGTGGTCATCCAGTTAGAGACCAGGGACAAGGGGAAAAGGTTTATGGAGGCCTGGCTATTACAAAGCCGCTTGAAAGGAAAAGCCATCGCCACTGTCATGTCATGGAAGCCGGCTTTTGGGTGTGCAACACCAAATCCAACAATCTGGTCAATGCTAACCACTCCTGGCATATAAAAGTAAAAATGCCACGGTGCGGTCATCATGCTCACACATGCAGCTTTCCATGACATACGTGGCTCGTCTTTCATTTTCGTCCCTGATGCAGAGGAGAAAGCCACATGAAGCACACAGCACCGAGTGACAGGAAGAAGTGTCAAAGCCTAGAGCACTCTGGGTAATGCAGTTCACTTACTGTGCCGGCTGAGGCTTTGGTTCTTCTTTGATCCTAAAACATGGGAAAACAAAAAAAAAAAAAAGTGTGCACAGCTCAGTGCATACAGAACACAAAGAGATGAGGGAAAACATACTAAAAGACAGAAAACTGATAACGCTAAAGATGTGTATAACATAAATTATACTTAAACGATAATACAAATAATTAAGGATATTATAGATGATGACAACAATGCAACGATGATAATGGTAAGGAGGTAAACAACAGGAAAAAAATGACTATAAATGACATGAAGTTGGGGCGAACTTAAACTTTGAAATGACTGCTTATACCTTTTCGCAAACTGTGCACTAGCAGTGCAGACAACTTCTATTCTATTTCCTGCATGGATTTCAAAATCCATTCACTTCTATTCTATTTCCCAGAGGCATAAAAAAAAACATCTACAGAGGTTCACAGTAACTAGCAGGCAGAGTCTGCATCACATGCATGGTTAGATTCCATAATGGCCGATATCATAGCCATAAACGCATATAAACCAGCTAGTTGCCATAAAGCCATGAAAATGTCCAAAAAAATGTAATGTATTTTACAAGTGGAAGCAGTCTTAAAACTTGACATAAATGTGTATGTAAAGAACCATGTGTTGTAGCGTGGCAACTTTTTTCGATAAATAGAGCTTCAAACGGCTTGGTTCCAGTGAACCATGAATAACCGAAGCAGCAGCACAGCCAGCATTCTCACACACAAATGCAAACAAACACTCACAAACAAACGCACACACGCACGCACGCACGCACGCACAAACTCTATTTTGAGTTGCCACCGACACATCAGAATTTCAAGCACCTCATCACCTCTTATGTTAAGAACATAGCTTGATATAGTTCTGCGAAATGGAATGTGTTGATTGAATTTTGTCTGTTTCTCACACCTTTCTTTTACTGCTGCATCAAAGGATTATTATAATTTAAAGTTAGCCTATTAATTCCCCTAAATTAACTGCCAAAATGACCAGCACGAAATCCATGCTCGGAACCAACCTCAGTTTGATACAAACTTTATATAACAAATATGATGAGGCAGGAAATTCTCACATTTGAGACGCTACAATCTGGAAATTAAATTAAAAGTTTATTTTATTTACTTGAACTGACAATACTTTGAAAAAGCTTTCGGGACGGAAAATCCACTACAAAAACTAAGAGGATCTTTCAAATAAGCATACTAATTCTAAAAAATGTCAGACAAGAGGTCCCTGATAACAAATAATTCATTTAAAAAACATTCTGTGGGAAAATGACTAAAAAGTTGAATGAATGTTTTTTTTGTTTTTCACAGGATAAGATTCCATTAGTTATCATCAACCCAAATAGTTCTCATACAGAACATCAAAGTGCAAAGAAGCCTCCCAACAGTCTACCTCGCCTACACAGCAGAGAAAGAAATCCGTCTGTGTCAGACGGACAGGGAGAGAACACACGAGTCAAGATATAGTCCTATGTACCCGTCTGTCTGGCCGCTCTGTTTTCCGATGAGCCAGTCCATATTTATCCTCGCACTGTGTTCTCCCGATGACCTGCAACGGCGTTCTTTATTGATCCCATCAGCCCCGTCTCTGTGGTTGCATTACAAGCCTCATATTTATCTGATGGAGCCTGCCTGCCTGGACAGCTGCCGGACAAAGTGTGTGCGTGAACGTGGCTGTCCGTCGAGGCGTTCGCACGTGCGTGTGAGCCCATATCCATGTGTGCACTGTACTCATACGTGTGCATACGTGAGTGAGTGAGTGTGCACATAGTGTATTATTTGACACGGGGCAGTAAAATGAGCGAGTGTAAAATGTCATGAGTGACGTATTGAGTATCCTGGCTCCTGAGGAGGCCTGGGGCAGGGCAGGTACACTCTCTGTTTTCCACCTCTTGATCTTGCTCTATGCTTCCCATGAACCCCTCACACACAAAAGATAAAAAATGAAGATACACACTACAGTACAGGGGTTACATTGTGTCTCCATGTGTTATTCTCTACTTTTTGGTGAAACCAGCAGTTGCAAGTCTTAAGAGGTGAAATGCTGCTGTTATTTGTGCCATTTTGTTTAGGATGTAGGTTTCCAGATACACTCTCTCACCAGCTCTGCATGGGGAAGCAAACCAGCTGTCACAAGGCTGATGCCACACTGCTCTCTGGTGGACAGATGTGCTAAGAAGTAGATTCACTGAAGGTTCCTGAGCAAATGTATCGCAAGTTATGCATTTTGATTCAAGTCAAAATGGCTCGTTCGGTGAGAGCAATGTTCAGAAGCCCTTAGGTCTTTTAGTCATGTGCAGCCCTTTGAGATACAATTTTACAAATGTGTGCTGTACAAACAGTAATCGCACCCTGGGTCTCACAGGCAAATACAGTTAAGACAGTTATTTTGGTCATTGCAATTCTTTTTAAATCTGTTCAAGCAGACTTCCCAAGAACAAGTTCGGGAAGTAATGCGAGTACTTTTTTATTTAATTGTAAATATAATATATTTGTGTTTCATCTACACAAACATTGATTTTTTTATTTTATTCTCGATCAGATCATGGAGGCTTTTATATCGGAATCATGTAGCCTTTTTAAAGTAAATGAATATGCCCCAATTGTAGTGTAGGTGAAAAACATACCAGCAGCATCCAGCAAACCCCCAACAACTGTAAAACTACAGTGAGAGTGCCAAGGTGGAGGATCCAGAGAATGGAAAGAAAGGAAATACAGGGAATTTACCCCATAGCTTTCCATTTTCTGTACTGTAGCTGTAATTAAAAGTCCTCAGTTAAACTGACTAGCACCAAAGATACCAGCAAAATCAAATCCTGCTTTACATCCACAGTCATTTAAAGACCACGCTAATTCTGTCCCCGAAGGAAATCCAAGCCAAATTGTACATGCTGTGATGCCAAACTACACAATATCCAATAAAATAAGAATTCAGAAAGAGTTTTGTGGTAGGTTTCTGGTAACTCACGAGATGAGGCTGAGGTTGAATACAAACTGGGCTGTCGCATGGACAGGGAGACTATAAGCTGCCGTTGTGGTCAGATAAATACACTGACGTGACAATTGCGCAACAAGCCCGGAATCATCACAATCATCCACAACCACAACACGGTTGGTAACATGTTACGTGCACCACAACAGGTCCAGCAGCACCTCATGTCGGGTGGCAGCGAACACAGAACCTACCTGATTAGGAATCAGTCAAGTGGGACATTTTAAGAAGAGGACTGGCACAGGGGCACAGTGGGTCATCAGTACTATCTAACCGGACCGTATAAATGATCAAAAAGACACACATGTGCATGGGTTAAACATCTTACATATTTGACTTGGCAAGAGTAGGCAGAGTAGGAATTTTTATTGATTTGATAGATCTGATTTTAGAAAAGAACAGATGACTATCTGACATCCAGAGAATTATCTCTCTCACCATCACCATTTATGTACAACGGCGCAGTTGTTGGACTATTTTCAGCCACAGATCATATTGGAATATTTACAGCACTGTTGTGACTTTAGCTCAAAGTGCTTTTGTTCCTTCTAATGTCACCCGGTTGCAATACTGTGGCGAAACTCGGCAATGTTGCACAAAGGAATACAAATCTACATCCCTATTCTTTAAAAAACCATCAGAGAGAAAAAAAATCAAAAAATTCACACCAGAAAATACTACAGGTGGCAGATATGGAAAGCTCACAAATTACACCATCCCCTCTGCCAAATGTGTACCAGCACTACCCAGCCAGTCACGCAAGGCTATCTCATTCTGAGCTTGTCTTATAGGAAAAGGTCTATAGCTTACAGTGTAAAGGTGGAGCATTGTTAAGGCCTACTGTAATAATCATGTGAATACAGTATGTAACGTAAATTATACTTTTTAGATTCTGCTCTAAAGTCGCTAAAGTACAGGCCAGGCTGACCAACAGTAGCGGGCTGAGTGTACTGGTGTCCCTCTGTACTTGTCAGGTTTTAAACAGATAGTGATTGGAAGCCTTATCTTGGCATCAACACCAGAGTAGGAATTCTGTCAAAGAGGATCTCGTGGCTAAGCAGTGACCCTGCAGGCCTACAGACGGAGTAATAATTGGATCATAAGGGACTAATCTGGCTCAGCGGGTAAATACCAACTACATACATCATTAACACCATCCCAGCCAGTCAGTTGTGCCAGGAGAAGAGGTTAATGCCTGTCTGAAATCACTCAGAGGCAGCAGAACCACTGGGAGGCTGTGGAACCGCTCTTGTTCTTGACTTAACCACAACAGTACATACATATTACAAAGCATAAACAATGTTAATGTAACCTGCAATTGAATCACAATAAAAAAGGGTTTGTAGAGCGACTTCAAAAGAAATCCCACATGTGTTTTTTTTTTTAACTGTGTGTGCATGTGTTTCTCTCACTCTGTGTGTCTGTGTGCGACCCCTGTCTGCTGGCCCCACTGTTTCCACTGCTCTCTGTGCTGACAAGAGCTCTACCTGAGTTGAAACTATGAAACTAACATTGGCAGCTATAACCCCACACCACCTCAGGGAATAAATAAAGCCATCTTAAACTGCTTTGTTTCAAAATATATATTTATATATCCATACAGCTCTGTCACACATAAGAAATGATAGACTATCATGAATGTGTGGGCGACACTGACCTGTGGGATGGGCCATTAACACATAATATCTCGGATTTACTCAGTATAATAAGTATTGTGCATTGTATGCACAACAAAAAAACATGTCAGAAATAACCCTGCATAATATATACACAACCGAAATCCCCAAGAGAATGAGAGTATGCAGTAAAAATAGCATCTTATTTGATGATTAGCTCTTGTGACACCTGTTCAATTTTTTACCTCTTTAATTAATGCCAGTAGAAGTGCTACTTATGACTTTTCTCCCTGCCGAAGAGGGGATTATGGGTAGGGGATAGAGCGCTGATAACTTCCTCTGGCAGTTTGCACTGGCACAGCGCGATAGGAAGGGCAGGGGGGGGGGGGCAGGGCGTGCTTCCTGTGGTGTGGAAGGGTTGGCCAGCTACCCACAGCTGGGCCTTAGAAAGCACAGATAGGATTGAATCCGCGACGGGCACGCTCATCAGAACGGGCAATCTAACAGCGGCCGAGCCAGACCTCATGACCGAGGACTAATATTCGGATTGTCGAACAGGAGTTGGCGACGGCAGATGTCTCTGAGCGACGGGGGGGAGCGGCTAATCTGCTGCCAAATATAACTAAAATCCATCTGTTTCCTTAGATTACCTGCCAGGATTCTCTGTATCTCCCTCCTGAGAGATTTCCAAGTGGCAAAGAGTCGGCTAATCACCCGGCAGCCCACGCGTTCACAAGTGTGTGTGAGACATATGTACGATGTTCATTTCAATAGCGCAAGTTAGTGACACACGTGTCCAACTCTCGGAGCAATGTTTCTTGATATTATCACTGTTTGTGCTGTTGCATAATAGTAAAAAAATATTTATCCCGTGCGAGGTCTCCACGTGAATGCTGGTTATTTCTCCTGTCAGCCCACTTTATTCGCCCTGACATGGATACATTTGATTCTGGCTGCGCTCAGCATCTTCCTGGCAGCTGACGTTGTCCCGCGCTAACGCCGCGACCCCCTCCCCTGCACGGCTGAAGAGCTCCACCGGGGACAGTCTAGGAAAGTCAGCTTTACCCCGCCAACGTTTAGGTCACCGCATTAAGCCCACTCTCTAGCTCCAATGGTCAGACAATGGCTGCTTAACACAGCCCTGTGTCCTCCCTCAACCCTAGACTGTAGAGGCTGGGCCATCAAACCTGGTCTGCGGCACCCTTATTATTTCCAGTGACATAGTCAGCAGAGGCCTAGTTTCAACCCTGTCCTCCTGGTCGCATGGACTATCTACCAACTGGAGCGTCTTGGTTGCAATCTCCAAAACTAAGACTTACCGAGAGCTCCTTCCAAAAACTGGCCCTCAACTTCCATCAAACACACACACACACAACCAGGATGATGTTGCTGTACCGAGTAGGTGGGCTGTATTGAAACTGCAGTCAGCTGTCTGTGTCTCACTCAGGGTTACAATAATAGCCTGGTCACGGCTAACAATAGAGAGGTAATGGATACCCAGCCTATTGTCGGCCCGGACGGCTCTACTCCTTCCTGTCCCAACTCATCCTGGCAGCACGTCACTATCAGCTCGCTCAACTAACCTGCGTACGACGCACAAAGGCACACACGAGCGTTTGGGCAATTTGATCACCTCGCTGCGTACAAGCCACACCCATCGCTTTTCAGAAATATGGCAGCAAATGCTGGATGAAGTTACATAACCTGGAACTGTATATATATATATATCTATATATATATAGATATATATATATATATTTTTTATTTTTTTTGTCATCCAGTTACCAAGTGATCATGTAACGCAAAGGCCACACCAGACACGCCGCGAGGCCTGCTTGGTATTAAGAAAGCCGTGTTCACTTGAATTGACAGCTGTGGGCACGGTGCTGCACGAGGGGAAAATGAACTTGAACCCGATGGCTCTCAACATCTGTCCGAGGGCGGGAAGATCAGTTTGGACTTTTGCCGCTGAGAAATCCCAAATCAAAGGATTCCATGCATTAGCGGCTTCTCTGCAAAGATATTAAAGCCCCCCAGCCAACCAAAACGCCCACTCTAGGTTAAGGCAACCGGCTTCTACCAGTCGTCCGCAGCAAACACAGCCGACTCCCTCATCCCTCTCCTCCTTCTCTTCGTGGCCTGATCCCTGGTGACTTCAAATGCCCACAAATGATTGTGCTTATGTTTCACACGGGAGGATTTCTACGTAACCCCGCAGCGACCCTCCTCCTCCCAATGCCCCCCCCCCCTTCCCGTTGCACTCGTACACATCCAGGCCATCTGAGTGTCTCAGTGGGATGAGTGATATTAAAGGATTAGTGGGAGATCCTCCATCAGACTTCGGTCGAGGAGCACGATCCTGGGATCGCAAATCTCTCCGTCTCCCTCCTCATCACAGACGAAGGAGATACAAAAAACTGGCCTCTTCACTGTCAGTTGTTTTTTTCCCCCATGGTAGCCACTGTAGTACACATTAGACTACACAAAGCCACCTTTGGCCGTAGGCAGTAAGAGCAGTGGTCTCTTTGCTGTACAGTATGTACAGCTACTGTAGGTTACATGGCAGTGCCTGCGTACATTGTTCAAACATCGGACTTATATAAGGGCCGCGGCTGCATTAGTGATGTCATGAAAATGGCTGCTCTTTATCCTCTCCTATTTATGTCAGTCAACGGCTTCTGTAATCTAGAGAAGCATCTACTGTACATGTAGAGGACATCAAACCCTTCAACCCAGCTACACCTCTGACAAAGAACAACCAGCTCGACGTGACAGGGGGAGAATTATGACACGCAAAAGAGCAAAAAGTTGGACTACAAAAGGAAACATTAATAAAAAAAAAAATGAATGTTAAATGGCTATGGTTTGTATTGTCAGCTATGAATTGCATTGTATTAGCACATATTAACTTTTCCAACCGAATCGCTGCACAGGTCTACACATTAAATTGTGAGGCCTACAGAGCTTTTGTCTGTGTGTGTCTTTTCAATGAGTGTACCGCATCTGTGTGGCAGCTGTTTATAGAAAGCACTGGATGGTTTGGGTTTATGGCCAAACAAAGGTTTATTAGAAGGACCGGCTAAGCAGCATGCACGTGTTTGAGTCACCAGCTTGCACCTGCTGCGACCAGATGAGTCTTGAATGAACAGACCATGGACATACAAACAGGCGCGCAAACACACGAGCGCGCACACACCCACAGGGAAGGAGAGATTAGTGCACCCTGTGTAAACTACCGCTAGTAAATATAGTCAGCTCACACACTGAGCAAAGCAATTGGGGTGAAGACTATTAAAATGTCATTATATTACTTGTTTTTTATTCTTTTTATTTTAAACATTAAAATGGGTAAGCAGCAATAGCATATTTTTTATTAATATTATATTTTGAATTAAATCCTCAAAGCAGCCAAACTCAGCATTTTTGGCTGATATTCAGAATTCAGGATCAGAATCTCAAATAGAAATCTAGACTAAGGTGCTTTGTCTTTCTTTTGGAGAATCTCCAAAATAAAATGTAGATTAGTTTTTGACTTTTTTTGAAAAATATGAGCTCGCATTTTGGAGTGACTTTATTGAAATTGCGTCTTAAAAAAAACATTCTAAAGAACAACTTCCAGATGCAGCAACATAGGTGGATATAAACATAATGATGAAATGAAATTTAATTTAGCCAGAAATGGATCTGCACTTTTTATAAAGGTTCTGCATCCAGATCTAATGGGCTCCTTTCCCTCCAGCGCCCCAGCCCTCTGCAGAGTTTGGTGCAAATTGGTTGAATACTATTTGTGTAACTCTGTACACAAGTGAAAACAGAAACATCAATTCCACAAGCGCACACACATAGGTGAGAAAGATGCAACCACCACATGATTACAGGTGTGTTGAACACAATCAGAAAACTGGGGAAACAAACTCAACAAAACAAACTATAATAATGAATGGCAACAGGAACATAATATGAAACATTTATATTAAACTGATATTTAGGATCAAATAATTCCTGTCTTTTCGCGGGAGCCTTCTGTTTTGCCTTGCTGCCACGCGCACCTGGATGCCTAACTGACCAAAGGCTTAGCTGCCTGTTTCAATGCCTGGCTGCACGCCGACCACTGCAAAAGGCCAAAAGTGTCCACTATTAATAGTCGAACAAACAGCATGAGGGTTTGCACTGTTTGAGCCCAATCAGCTTGAGATGACCCGGTGCCATGTTCCACCCTGGGTAACGGGCCATTCAGCACCATTCCTAACTGTCTCTCTCTGCCTTTACTCAGTCTTTGGCCTTTAACCAGAAATAATCCTTGGTTGCGTCAGAAGTATGAAGACGTGTGAGGATAATCAGGCAAAGACAGAAAAAAAAAGATTTCATCAACAATATGAACTGGTGTAGTTTAGTTTACAACCTAGGCAGGTCATTTGGTTTGCGACCTCTCCTGCAAATACGGTAGTTATCCTTTCTCTCACCTCTGAGGTTTCACCATCGTAAAGCCAACCCCCCGAAGGGAACGTCACAACATCACACCGAGCTACTGTCTACGCTGTCAGCGTGGTCTGAAACCATTTTCCCATATAGAAACTGGACTTTTGGAAGCCATTGTATGTCCAGCTCTATTTTCCTTTCACAGTGAGTGTAGGGCTTGGGCCCCGTTAGTGTGTTGTTGTGCTGAGTTTCCACTAAGTATATCGTCACGGTTCCCCAGGGTTTTTTTGAGAAATACACTTCAACACTGACAGCTCTTCTATAGCAGGCACATATGTTGGTCAGAGGCACCAGGCTTCCCGTTACAGGGTCGGACGCTGTATATCTTCCTTTGCATTGACTCGACACTCTGCTATGGGTGGATGGGGACCGGGGGATGGCCGATAAAAGTGATAAAGTGGACGCCCTCTCTGTGCCTTTCCCTCTCACGCCGCTGCTCTCACTGGCCCAGGGCCAGACCTTTCGCACTCAGTTTTCGTTTATTTATTCTCCTTCCTGATTTCCCCCTTCGTTACGTGCCATTTGTATTGCACTGTGTTGGTCTCAGTCGGGTAACTGTCGCACAGCGTGCGAGGGAGCTTATGTAAGAACAGGCCAGATGTGCTGGCGGTGGATCTGTAGATGGTCACTGTGGCGGAGTCCAGGATCACACCAGTTGATCTCACCACTAAAGTTGCTATCCCAAGGAATTTGTATTTATATTTTATTATTAGTTAATCCGGGCGATATTTGGCGACACCCCTCATTAAATTCATTCATACATTGCCAGGCTGGGGCAAACACAAAGCTTTCAGATGTCAGGATTGCAACCTCATACGAGTTATCAGGTTATGGTTTCACCCCCCTGACATTAAGTGCTCCTCTAATGTCAATTACCAAAATAGCTACTCGCCGCTTGAGGCTCGGTTGACAAATGAGTTAACAAATATACTTTTTCCTTGCGCAGTGACACTAACTTATATATTTTCTATAAATATATACAACATTCCCTCGTGCCAGCTCCGACAGCATCGTTCTTGAAACAGTGCTGTCAGGTTTCATCAAGGGCATTTCAAGTTGCGCAGCCAGGGACAGGAAAATCCCTCCAAACTTCGCTGGAGGGATAAGAGCCCAGAGGAGAATAAAAAAGCTATGCTGACGAATGCAGATGTTATTTAGAACAAAGCGCTGAAAGACAATAGAGCCTGATGCTTTGCTGTGCTGTGCCACGCGGCAGAACAGCAGGCTATGGGAGATGGCAGGCTGATTGCACTGTCAATGAGGACTGAGGCTGTCATATCAGCAACGAGACCCGATAGCATCTCAGACGTCACTGTCCCTCCTCTCGTTTCCTCTCCCCTCGCCCCCACTTCGTCCCTTCTCATTTCCTCTCCTCTCTCCTCTGCTAACATGCCCGACACCTTCCCCTCACGGTCCCCTTTGCCTCCTCTCTTATCCTCGAGTGCCCTCTCCTCTCATCTCTCACCCCCGGCCTAAAGTTATTGACCAACAACATAGACCTTAAATTCTATATTCCTCTGAAACATTGAATTCGACAGGATGTTGATCAGCAACCACATGGACAGATTTACATTTGTTTCTGTGACATTTGCCAAAAGTTTCCGAAACCGGGAAGCACATAAACACTTTTATAGACACACCAGGTCAAATAAGAAAGGCCACACCATGGCCGCCACAAAACTCATCAACCATGTTTTCATCCATAGCAGCAAACCGTTTTAGATACAGAAAGATATATGTATTTAAAAAACGCTGACCGTGTGCTTGCTCAGCACGAATGACAGATCGAAACTGGGTGTTTTAGACCAATTTTAGACCGAAACATAGCTGTAAGGAGACATATTTTAAGACGTATGTATCACATAGTGGACTTAAGTTCACAAAAAACTGAATGCGAGCAAAATCTCTATGCTTCACATACACGCTCTTTCTGTGGCCAAGAGGAAAGGCATATAGGATAAAACACAAAGTGCAGGGAGAGAAAACGGCACACGCAGAGGCCAGAGGCAATTTGACAGATACAGTAGGTTAATTGCTGCAATGTAAAACAGAAAGGTAGGGAGGGTTAGAGAGTGCCAAAAGACCACGACACTAATCAAGCTTCACTTCCACAGCTTATGAGAAACTTGTTATTCACATATTATTTTAATGACGACAATTGTGATCCGACTGGAATTCCTTTTCAGCGAAGCCAAACTACTTGACAGCATGCCAACCTTCCATAACCAAAACACATTGTTCCTTTAATTAGCATGGTGATGTATTCATCTGGCGTGCGTTCTGCTTTATAGAGTCAAGACACCATACACTATTCCTTTCTCTCTCTCACACAGACTTTCTCTCTCTCTCTCTCTCTCCCCCTTGGGGAAAAGGATGGGGGGATGGGAGACTCTCGAATGCTCATGACAGAATCTGCTCTTTGCATGGGAAAGCGTGAGCATGGGTGAGTGAGCTAAGGGACAGAGAGAAAAGCAAGGAGGGAGAGACAGAGAGAGAGAGAGGGAGGGAGGGAGAGAGAGAGGGAGGGAGAGAGAGAGAGAGAGAGAGAGAGAGAGAGAGAGAGAGAGAGAGAGAGAGAGAGAGAGAACAGAGAGAAAAGCAAGGAGGGAGAGACAGAGAGAGAGAGAGAGAGGGAGGGAGAGAGAGAGGGAGGGAGAGAGAGAGAGAGAGAGAGAGAGAGAGGGGTGTGTGTCTTTATAATGTAAATTGTTGTAAATTGGAAGATTCTGAACATTACCTCGCCTCATTTCACAACCATAGGTCTCTCTCTCTTAAACTTTCTCTCACACTGTTTTTATTCAAATTTGCTGTATTGACATCTCCAAACTTACACAGTACAGTATTGCAACAGCGGGTTTCAATCTAAGAAGAAAACGACACCGGGACTGCACATGTAACGAGGGAGGGAGAGAGAGAGGGAGGGAGAGAGAGAGAGAGAGAGAGAGAGAGAGGGGTGTGTGTCTTTATAATGTAAATTGTTGTAAATTGGAAGATTCTGAACATTACCTCACCTCATTTCACAACCATAGGTCTCTCTCTCTTATACTTTCTCTCACACTGTTTTTATTCAAATTTGCTGTATTGACATCTCCAAACTTACACAGTACAGTATTGCAACAGCGGGTTTCAATCTAAGAAGAAAACGACACCGGGACTGCACATGTAACAGCGTTTTTTCCAACACATTTCTCCTTTTCTGCTGCTTCTGTGACAATGCCAGTCTTTATCCAAATGATTGCTGTTGGACTAAGGAATTTTCTCGTGCATGCACAACCGACATAGTGTGTTTCCAGGTGTGTCTGTGTCCGCAGGTTTCCCCGCTCAGCTTTTGGTCACCGAGACTTTCTTTAGTTTGTGTTTTCTCAGTCTCTATAGTCACGTATGCTCTGCAGGGAATTGCCCACTTTCTATTCTGTTCATTGCTGAATAGCAAAGCAGTTTACTTTAAAGCGGAGACATATTCTAATCAGGCTACAACTGCAAACTTTCTTAGAGAGACAGATATTCTATAGCCTCCGGGGTCGCTGGGGCCTCTCTGAAGCTCTGGCCCCAGCTGGTACACTGAGCTCTCGAGCACTATCAGATAAATAACCAGGATGGGTGGAGGAGGCAAGGTGGCTGAGTGTGCATGTGTGCATGTGTGCATTGGCACGGAGGGTGGGAGATTGACAGAGAAGAGGAAATGGGATTGTGATCAATCGAAACTAATTCTAGGTCAATGCTATTTGCGTTGAACACACTCCAACCATCATAGCTCTCGATGTATAGTCACGTTACATGCCAACTAAGAAACATCATACATCTTTTGTTCCAACTCATTACAGAGAGAACTGATAGTCAACAAATCAGTCAAAGTACACAGTTCAGAAGAATCCAGCAGACATTATGGTTTCTAACATGCCCTATTTTTTCACCTTAACTTTTCAGTTAGACTTAAGTTGTCCAGACCAAACCATGTATATCTTGTTTGGTTAGACTCTCTTTTTCATTATTACATCTTGGTGCACTGTGCATTGAAAAAGCTCACACAATAACGTTGTAGCACTATTGTCTACTACAGCAGCATGACACTGAAAACAGTACTGGGACATATGGCTGAAAATAATCAGGCACTTCCACATTTTCACAGATCAAGGTCAGTTTACTCGATTATTATATTGTGAAAATAGTTGCAAAGTGTCTGCTGAAGCTCCTGGAGGAGCTTTTGAAGGTGTTTGGTCTTAGAATCTACAGATGTTAAACAAGAAGCTGATGTTCAGCACACACTGGGAGTGCGGCGTTTGAAAAGTCAGATGCTTTTACTTGATGCAGTGAGGTCTAACAGAGGGCAAGCCATCCAGCTGCATTGTGGGAATTGTAGGATACAGTGTTTTTGAAGCTTGACCCATATTTTAGACTAAAAGTCAGGACAACTCAGCCTCTGACGCTTTGATTTGGATTTTTTTCCCGGTCTCTCTCTCGTCCCTAGAGGCAGTAAAAGTGCAGTATCAAATATCTGTAATACCCTTTTAAATTTACCACAACATGCAGTTAAACCCTTCAAAAATCATCAATTTACCAAATCTTCACCATACTGATGGAGTACAGTTAGACCAAATATAATATACTTTCTACGGCCAGCAGACCAGCAGACATCAGAGCCCTGGACTAGCAGCATCTCAATGGGAGTCCCTCATAAAAGGCAGACGGTATAATTAGTTCTGTCAAAGGAGGTCCCTGAGCAAATGACAGCCCCCCACTCCATGAGTTTCACAGTGACATGAAGTGGAACTGGGATATTTACTGGACGTTAAAAGGGAAATAAAATGATGTCTGAATTATCATGCCAAGGTCACAGTTTAGCCATCTCTCTGCGGCGAGTGTACATATCCATGTGTGTATTCACACTCTGATATTAGCTCGTACCTTTGTAATGCGGCTACTGCTATTTGGAGCGAGAGCAATAGAAATGGCGACGGAGAGTACAAACGTGAATGAGAGAGTCAGACTCGCTCAGTCACACTCTGGCCACTCCTCGCCACCAAGCAGTACCAGCAAGCGACCCGAGCGAGCAGGGAGAAAGGAGAAGCGGAGCCCCGGGCCAAATGTGGGTCACCCCATCACAGGCAGCTGATGTTTGCCTGTAGGATACACAGTGTCTGGGTGAGAGGGGGGTTGGGGTCCCATAACCATCATCGGTGGACTGCTCTGGGACTCGCTGATGCATGGAAAGCCTGCTTTTGTGAGCTGAAATGCTAAGATTCTGAACAAAATATAAATATATGGCCGCGGCTTTGTGGAGCTTCACTATAGGAGAGGAATCTAGGTATGAGCGCCGCCTTCTGGACCTGAGGAAATGGACTTCTCCTTGTTGTAGCACATTTTTCCCCACATGCAGACACACACACACAGGTCTGCTAAGACTGTGCGGCCTAGGAGAGAGTGGCTAATTACATGCAAGTCCGCACAGCACTGGGTTTCCATCCCCGCTCTCTGCTGCACCTCTACTGAGATGACAGCAAGTTGGCAGGCCATGCAGCTGGAGGCTTCTCCCTCTGCCTCTCCGTCCTCCATCCTCCCAGGGTTCCCTCCATTAGATTACACACATTCTACTACTGTTCAAACTGCCACTTTCCCCAACAGCCAGCCAAGTCGCTGTGGCATTTTGGGGACGTGACAGAGATGGCGCACAGGCTGTAGGGTTGGATGTTGCCGTGTGGGTGTTTTGTTTCCGACACCGCTGGATATGCTACGAACCATTCAATGACGAGTTAATCCGCTACGGTTCTACATATGCCAGGGCGGAATGCATTAATGCTGCATCTTCTTTTTGCATGTGTGATTCATAGGTAAAGGAAGTGGGAATTTACTGTTAAGATGACTCATGATGAGTCACCTTGTACGTATAGACAAAACACATAAAAACCAAACCAATCTGGCTTTGCTGTATAAAAAATGTATCGAAAGATAAAACGCCACTTGGCTGAAAAAGTGGTCAGGAGGTCCAATCAGAATGTTCTCATGCAAATTTGGGGCAACTAGCAAATGAACCAAAACAAGGCATCTTTGACCTTGCAACATCTTGTAAGCTTTTGGTTTATGTGGCCTACAATCAGAGTTACCTAACATTATGGTGAGACAGACAGCCAGTCAGTCAGTCAGTCATGTCCCCCACAAAGAAGCGCCTCTTCTGCCCATGCTCAGTCATGACAAGGCTTTGACATCACTGTGAGTCTCAGAGTGACTAAACTGACAATCCCCTTTACCTCAGAGGTAGAGGGAAAACAGTCAGCTATTGAGGATAAGGGGGTGGGAGTGTGTGGCGGGGGGCATTGAAAGGAGAGGGGTGGCGGACGGAAAAGGCCTGGATGAATCACATTGCACGCACCGCAGCGGCTGAGGTAGCCGTGTCTCGGAGTACATGACTCATGTTTATCACGCAGCACTAGAAAGGGTTTGCACAACTCCCTTTTCCATTAGGAATGCTGCCTCAGTGCAAACATTTACCTGATGGTGGAAAACAAGGCTCTAATGCTGCTGGAAAAAAAACTCCCAGTGATGGTGGCACCTACAGTCACTGGCACGTGCTGGGAGGCCGCAGTACCAGCAGGCCTGCCAGACAGCAGTGAAGCCTACAGTGTACATGCTACATTACAAAAAAAAGTGGGCAGACTAGAAGCACGTGCATACATTTTCAATGAAGTTGGGGATACAGGATGGAGCAATGAAGGCCTTCACACCAGCCCCCCAAGTGAGCCAGTGAGATTACCCCAAACAGGGTCGTGACAAAATTCAATTTTAATTAACAATACATCGGCTGAGTGTGGTTTTATAACCGGGGCAAGTCGACAGGGTGCAGTAATCCGCCATAAAGCGGAGTAATGGCTCACGCAGTAAAAGGTTAAAGACTCCGGTCCACCTTAAAAACTCGCAGTGGTGCTGTGGACAGCTCCGTGGTGCTGAAGCGGCTCCGAGCGACATCTGTACACAAGAGCAGCGGGAGGGGGGCATCCACCGAGACTTTAAAAGCACACACGCCGCGCGCGCACACGCACGCACGCACGCCCGCCCGCGTACCCCGCGTGGCCATAAAGGACACTTTAAACGATCTTTCCAATATGCCGTTGTGTAATCTCGGTTACGTTGGTGGGGAAAGGTTAAGCAATTTTGGCGTGCTTTTTGACGTGAAAATGGCGCCCGATGCTTCCCAACCCACCCCATTCTGGTAAACTACAACTGTGGCTACAACAAAGTGAACAGGGACAGTGTGTGTCTGTGTGCCGTGGAGATGCTACTCAGACATTAAAATGTAGTATTTCCTTACGGGGGGTAGGGGTGAGAAGCAGGCGAAGGAAAGGTTCCTCTCACCTTGGTCCGCTGTCGGCTTGTAATCGACTATTAAAGCTCGAGCCTGCACGTCAAGCGGCACCAGGGTAACACAACTATAAGACCTCCATGCTGTAATAACAACAACAGCCCGTGAACACCCGTGGGCTCCTCAGCCCCTCGGCGGCTCCCACCACCAACCAAGCTAACCCTCCCTCCGCCGTGTCCGGCTCTTACTTTAGCATGGACTGCTCCTTGGCTTCCTCCTTCTTCTGCCGGTCCATGACGCCGAGGATGATGTCCCTCTCCTCCTCGGTGAGGTGGCTGAGGTCCGGCAGCTCCGGCATGGCGCCGGCCGCCGAGGAGGCAGCAGCGGCGGCGGCAGGGCCGGGGCCGCCCCGGGGCCCGTGTGGAGCAGACATCTTTTTACACACTGTGGCTACACAAAACACACCAGCAGAGAATCACAAGGCATTCTGGCACACCTGTACATGTATATATATGTACATATATATGGTTACATTTCAAGCGGTCTACATTGAGATTGGCGGTGGGTTTAAGCCGGAGGCGCCGTGGCTCACACACGGCACTGACATCTTGGTAAGGAGCAGCACGCGCGCATAACGCCGCGCTGCACAAATAAGCGTCAAAGCATGAACTACAGGATCCCTCTGAAATTAAATGCCCATGATGGGGTTTCTCTCACAGGCTGCAGCCCCACTGCTCGTCGCCTGCAAACGGGAGACGTGCTGGTGCTGGACGCAATATACAAGCGGTGGCAGGTTGAAGCGCACGGGATCACACATGAAAATGTGAAAATAGAAAAAGACAGGGTGAGCAATAGTGTAGCTGTCCCCATAGAGAACCACGAGTGCACAGGCAGTGGGGTTACAACCTTCCGGGTAATCCAAACACATGCCTCCGTCCATCCAAGGAGAGGAAGTAGAAAAATAGAAAATGATAAAAAAACAATAAAAAACAATAGTAATAACAATCTGAAGTCTTGCCTTTTATTTTGCAGTCATGTTAAATCCTGTCTAACCCATCGCTGCCATTCTTTAGAGAGGTTTCACACGCATGCTGGAATAAAAAAGGAGCCCGCTCCGTCCTCGTTTGATTCCGATGGGAGCCCTTTAGCCCTCCTCGGTCCCTCGGCTGAGCTAGCTGTCCTCCAGCTTGGGGATTCTTGGAGATTTCTTAAATGCACAAAAATGGATGCAATGAGAGGGGGAGCGAGAGAGAGATAGTGAGAGAGGTGGAAAGAAGAGGGCGGAGCGACGGAGACGCGTAGAGGAAGGGAGGACGCGCTGGATGTTCATTGACAGCGGGCGGACAGCGGCAGATAAAACCCGGAGCGGAGATGGAGCTGGAGGCGGAGAGCATCGTGCGTATTTCATAACCGGATTATGAGCAGTGTGCACGGAGCCAAACGTGAAGTGGGCAAATTAAAGGCACAATATGACTAGTTACAATGGCTGTAGCTGCAGGTGTGGCTAGTTGAGTTTTGTGTGTGTTTTTCCAATGCACTTGTACTGTATTTATGGGCATTGTTGTCAGCTGTTGGGAGAAATAGTGAGTAAGTAACGGACCAAACAGCACAATGCTGTTAAATTTCAGAAATTATATCAAATAAATAACTAGAATGTGACGTTGTTTAAAAAAACAACAACACAGAAAGATGAGGGCTGTAGGGACTTCTAATGTGACATTTAAGAGCATTAGCTTAAAATATGACTGTCATCACAGTTGCAGCACTATTTCATATTTGATTGATTATCATACACACCTAAAATCGTGGGTCCACTGAAAAAAGGAAGATATGTGAGAACAGCTGAATTTATGACATAAGGAAAGACATGGAAATGTATTCGATGATCAGTTGTTCAATTAAAAACATGTGTTTGCTTGTATTCCTCAGCCTTGGCCCCAGATGTAAGATGTCCCAAAGACAGTAGCGTGTTGGCTCCCTCTCTCTACGTCTGCTTTCTTGGTAGGATTTGAAGGACAACATTAAGAGGATACAGCCTCGACCTGATTAGGGCTAAGTAAATTAGCACCAGTGCATTGATCTGCTGCAACGAGTCAAACACCGAGATCCAATTAAAAATGATTATGATCATTTATTTCCCAAACATCAGGTTTTCACAGCAAAAAAATGGTTTTGAAGTTTATTATAAATATTAGCTAACAGGTAAGATGGTCTTAATCAAACATCAGTCTACACTTACTGAAAGTTTGGGCATCAAAACTTTGCATCAAATGTCTGGCCTTGCTCTCTTTTAGGATTTACAGTCTACTATAACGAAAATCTAAATTCTCCAGTGAAGATATACGTTTTAAAATGCTTTCATGTTTGTAGATTCAGAACTTATTATTATTATTATTATTTTTTTTAATCAGATTGTCTAAAATTGATAACTATGGGTGCTGAGTTTGTAGTGCAGTCATTTGAGTAATATTACAAAAGAGACGTTAAAAGAAAAAAATATATTTTTTGAAAAAAGAACATGGGTTATTAAAACAAGCCTCATCACCAATGTTTATGTTCAGAATATATAATTCAGAACAAGCAGAACAATTTTGCCTTATGACATTTGGTTGAAAAACTCAACCCTGATAAAACATTAATTGGTGCAAGACCGAGGCAAATACAGTAGGTACCATGTTAAGGGACATCCACGTGAATTGTTGTAGTCTTGGCCCCAGTGATGGAAGTTGCCAAATGTGACTTGTCAGTCAGGACCTGAACTTATACCAAAAGAAAGACATTAATTCAATTGAAAAGCATATGTTCTCTTTTTTTAAGGGGAAGAAGAATACCCAATACGATTTGTTGTTCTTGTATGAATTGAGTCCGAGTCCTAAAAGTTAGTACGATGCACAAGGTCCAACATCTGCAAATGAACAAGTTGCATTGGTTTTCATTTTCGAGTCCTATACAAGAGCAGACACCTTATGTCCTGGGGAGCTCCATTGTCTTCCCTTCAGCTCAGTTTATTTCACCACAGTGACAACATGTTTCTCCTTCTCAGACACCACAGGAACGGTCCCCGGTTTGCTGTGCTTGCGGACGTTCCTCTCCCTAAAAAAAGGAAAGAAGAGTTTTAGAATTGAGATTGTACAAAAAAGATGGGGGCGTGGCGGGGTGGAGAGGGTCAGTAAACAGAATATGAGACTATTGACCCAACACCGACGTCACTGACTGCACTAATGTAGCCTGAAAATAATGCATAGTAAATCATTCACAAGTCCAAACACACGTCTCGCGTATCACAATCCTGCCAGTAATTACAAAGCACAGCTGTAGACTGAGCCATGAATCACCGGGCGACAGGGCAAACTGGGACAATCAATCCACCAAACAAGCTGTAAATGCGCATGACATATTGAGACAGTGTCATACTGGGGCGGTCCCATCTGTGAGATTTTCCATGAGGCTGCTGTGACTACATGGATCCTGACAGCAAGCCCACATCCCCTCTGCATATCATGTCATTCCTACAGCTAAAGGATCAAAACTTACTTTCTACGGCGAGACTCCTTCATGACCCGCAGCTCTTTGTTCTGTGCGTAGATGTTCTTGGGTAGATGTCGGTGATGAGCGATGCGACGAATCTGCGGGTGGTGCTGGAACTTCTCCTTCAACTTCTGACTGTAGTTGGCAGCCTGCTTCTCTCTGGGGGCCAGCTAGATGACACCAGAGGGGGACAGAGTGACAACAGAGAATTACAAAAACAGTGGGAGAGAAAAAAAAAGAAAAAAAAGTGTGTGGAATGAGAGGCAGAATAAGAAAGGCAGAGGAGACAAAACCATCACTTGGTTGCAATTAGATTAATTGTTAATTTATTTTATCCATTTTGTGCATTTGAATTTACATATTGTTGGACAACTGTTAATAATTTAAAGAGTATCATGTAAAACTATGCAAATCTTATTTGCCAACTACAAGGATAATCAAAGCATTTAAAATACCATATTTTGCTGCTTAAAAAAAACAAGTTTCAAATTGTGTAGTATACTTTCGGCTCAGTTAGTGTTTACTGACCTACAGTCACAGTGTTTTAAAATCATAGAAATGTTGGTCAGTACAGTAAGCACTAATACTGCTGCTTGACGATGTCATCATTTGAATCGGAACCAATGTCCGTTAAAAAGTGAAGACACCAGCTCAACATCATCCCTCCCTCTCCACCTCATAAAAAAAACACCAGTAAGTTGGACTGGCCCTGGCTCAGGCTGCCCTCCTCGAAAGCTTTTATTCTAATTAAAGCAATGATTTGTCTCAGATTCAATTGGTCGGGGAAGACCTGTTAGATGCTGATCCTGTTGGGCTATACACTTACAACTCCACTAGCAAGATATACACTTTAGCCTGCTGAAGCAAAGTGTTTGGATAATGCCTAAGAAGGATGATGACGCTTCCCTTTAGTTTTATTGAAGGAGTCATATTTAGTGGGACCTACACAATCAGCATAGTCATTGGGCGTTAATAATGATAATGTATAAGAGACAACTCACTCTTTGAAGCAGCACAATGCACCACGGTGACAACAAGGAGGCAGACGGGTGAATCCACTTTGTCGACTTTACGACACAAAGTCTTTTATTTGACATTCATACTTCAGATGAATACTCTGTTTACAGAGTTACACAGGCTGTGCAACAGCGCCTGTTTCACTCTTGACAAAACAAAACCATGACCTGAGACACTGTTTTTGAGACTTCCAAGTCCACTATAATGACTTTTTTCAAAGTGGGTGCTGGGCTATGAATGCCTTCTGGGTAGACAATCACAACTGAACTAGTAAAGCTGCACTGCTCTCACTATCCCTGCAAATACATCAATGTCCCAAAATAAGTACTCAAGCGTAAGTTGTGATGAGTCCATTTTTTCCACAACAGAGGAAGTTATTTCAACCAACAGGAAATAATTCATTCTACATATTCTAGGCTTCAAATATGGCTGCAGCTAAGAAATGTATGAGGGAAAAATTTGTGATGCGAGTGCAGCAAGCTGACAGTCCCCATCAGTTCAGTGTGATGCATTCGGACACTGACAAAGCCTTTATTCAGCATTTCTTGATAATTAAAGTACAACTTGATTGTTAATGCTTCATTATGGTCAAAGTAGCCAGCTTTAAGTGATTGGCCGACTTAAACTGCTGATAGGAGCGGCCCTTGTCTGATCTCTTTAAGTGCAAAGCGTGCGGATAAATCTTCTCTTACACAGTGACGGTAAAACAAGTGCCAAAAGAAGGCCAATTTTCCACTCTGAACGTGCATTAAGAGAATAAGCAAGAGTGAACTCGATTAGGAAAGAAAGATTGCACACGAGAGACACCAAGGGTCCTTATTACGGAGCCATGACTGGTATTTGGTCCACCGAAGCACTCCGCAGCAATTTACTGGAGCAAGCCTTTAATATATTTTACATACTTATAATATACTTTTATACTCAATACTAGTTGAGATAATCATAATATTACAGCCATCAGTTCACTAACAAAGCCAATGTTATTTTTTATTTTATATATAAAATACGGTCGTGTGCAGTTGGTCAAACAACTGCACACGCTTTTCAGTTAGTTTTTTTTGGACTTCCACCTGCCACAAGAGCTGCGGTGCCAATTGGTACATTGTACTTATTGAGAGTGATTCTACCCTAAGTCAGCATCCATCAGGGCATTTGGCACCAGCGGTGCTGTAGCTCCTGGCATCGTCACCCACCCTTACCCTGCTGAGACGGGCACCAGTCCATGGCAGTGTCAAAAAAAAAAACCAAAAAACGCAGCTAACTCATAAAACACCATCAGGTAATACACTGGAAGGAGATAAAGTATACGGTATCCCCTCAGAAGAGGAAAATACAGACATTTATCAGCAACAGACACTGTGATGAGGAATTATCAAGAAGAAGCCAAAGATTGCTTTCAGATGAAATCCTGAAAGCCGGAGTGTGATACAGAGAAGACGAGGCAGGACTCACCACTCCTAGTTTCTCTGCTGCGTTGGCTTTCCACAGTCGAATGTTCATTTCATCAGACCCACTCAGGATGTACTTGCTGTCGGCCGACCACTTAATGCAGATGACATGCTGCATGCGTTTGGTGTGGTAGACTTCCCTGAAGGTGGGGAAGAAAAAATAAAATATAATTAAAAAAAGATATATATTATCATTCGGCACTTTCTTCATTACCATCAATGTCTAGTTTTACCCCTCATCACAACACATACTACATCATCCCAATCGGATGAGACGCTTGCCGGTTATCTTGCCCCAGCTACAATAACACAATTGTGCATGAGCTATTTGTTCTGGAGTTTGAAAAGTGTACAAACAATAAAGCATGTACCATTAGGCACATAGCAACCAAACAATGGCTCAATGTTTTGAGCTGAGAGGGTCAGTCAAAACAAACACCCACACGCCGGCTTTGACAACTAGCTACTATTATCAGCAATTTTTTGACCATGATAAGAAAAGCATGGTTGTGCTGAATGAATAATTTCATTGTTTACATTTGTGTTTCACCTACTACATGTGAAAATGAATAATGAAATAGGTCTTTATGAGAAAGGTCATACTACAACAATGATGTACAGATCCAGACTGGTAAAATCCCTGTTCTACCAAACCATGTAAGTTTGTTCTCAACAATACTAACACAGACATTTAACTGCATAGTAAGGATTAGCATGAACCTAGATCAATAAACTATCGCAGAGTAAGGATCCAATCAACATTGTTATAACAAACTTAATGATAAATGCCATCACCAGCATAAACAGTAAGAGCATGTACTGCTGACTCCACTGTGGTTGTATGAAAAGAGCAGATATGAGACACGACTACAGACCAGCAGTAGTGTCACAATTAACCCCTAAAACAGTGACTTGGATGATCATTTTCAATGTTACCGACCTGCTGTGGCCACTGCCCTTGGGGAAGATGCGGATGGTCTTGTCAAAGCTGGCAGAAACAAACTCTTTTCCAGTGGGAGAGTAATCAACATCGAGCACTGCAGAGACGTGGTCCATGTGCACTGTTACAGGCCGGTCCAGGTGCCTCATGTCATATGTGTAAAGGCTGAAAAAGACAATAATTAGCCTTTTTAATAGATATTCATGAAACACTTTTTTATATGTAGTCCATTTATGCGACTTCATATTGTTCCCATGAAAATACTTTCATGGAAACAATCAGATTGACTTTATTCCTAAACTCACTTGTAGTCCTCATTTGAAGAAGTGAAGTAATATGCTTCCATAGGGTTCCAGCATAATGTGTTGCTCCTCATTGTCATAATAACCTTAAAAGAAACATATTAGCAGCTATGCGTGATGTCAAAATATTGTAACGAAAAGGGGAGACGAAAAAGAACATTCCTTCATGGACCTTAATGGGGGACCCCTACCTTTTTGAGAGGTGCGGATTCTCTCATGTCATACAGCACTATACTTCTGTCAGAGGCACAGCTTGCGAGCAGTTCAGTCTGTAGAAAAAAATAACGCAATATGGAAATATCTATGAGGTGGCAGCTTTTAATAACATAATGATGCAAGTTTAAATATGGAGTTTTACTTGTTCTGTGACAAAGCGAGATCTGCCTGAGTGTGGTGGATACATGGTATTTTACCTCCACTGGGTTGAAGCGTACAGAGCTGAAGCTGTCAACACCCCAGGTGAAAGAACGTATTGGGCTACTCCTCTGCTCGTCCCAGATGTCCACCTGCTGGCCACATGTTGCAAACACACCGTCTTTCTGGTGATGGTCCAGTCCGGTGAACACAGTCTACAGAGGGCAAGCACTTTTATCAGTCAATATTTAATCTTTGAATGAGAATTTAACTTCAAGGATCCTGTTAAATGTAATAAAACATGTTGATGATATCAATAATATAATATAATACAGTGTACTTTGCTATCCAAACAGAATACAGCAAAATTAACTTAAAACTATCAGAGTTAAAACACAGTAAAAGCATGTTTAACAACTATACCCAATGCAATACTATCATACCTTTCCTAGAATAGTGTTAAGTGGCTCTTCTTCTTCTCCGTAACCTGGCGCCTCCATTTTCCACTGCTTGATTGTTTTGTCGTCACCCGCCTGTTTTATAGAGAGAGTGTTAGACAAAAACTGCATTGGAGATCAACTGTAGGATAGTCTGTAAACTTTCGACTCGTATTGTAAAAGGGCAGCAGTCACCGTAAAAAACGAAGTTCCACAATAGCGGACAACTATTCCCCGAACAAAACCTTCATGTGCTTGGAGGGTGCGGACACATTCGCGTTTGGTCAGATCCCACACTTTCAGCTGGGGATTAAATCAAACGTCCTGTCAATCTTTTGCATAAAATGCCACACTTAAAATCATAACAAACTGATCAATAGTTACCTCCCCATCACAGGAACCAGAAAGTAAGGTAGGAAGGCTCTTGGTGTGCTTGGCCAAGCAGTTCACACCATCCCTGTGTCCGTCCAGAGCAGCCAGGAAAGGCTTGGCAAACACCCGCTCGAGCTTGGTGGCATTAAGAGCCCGGGTGTACTCCCTGTTCACCTCAAACGGATGCAGTGTTGGGTCATAGTTTCTAGGGACTAACAACAGAGAAATCCCTAGTTAATCAACAGGCAGAACAGTTCACTTGTGTGAATATGAAAGGTTGGACACAATTCAAATCATTGTATTCATTTTGATTGTGGGGATATTTCTTTGAGATATACCTAATTTACTCCCTACTGGTCGTCATCTGACCTTCAAACATGCTATAGTATAGTTGACCATTTACATTCCGAACGTTTATAGTAGTTGCTACTTACAGTCCGTGTAGTTTGTCCTATTAGTAATATTTATAATCATATAGCAGTTTAGTGTTTACAGCGATGCATCTATCGTGACAACATAAGCTGAAATGCTCCAAGTGGTATTATTTAATAGATTTCGTATGTCTGTGTTTGTTATAACTGCTACTTAAAGGACAGAGAAGCGTTAGCTACCTGATAGCCTGAACAGTGTGGAGCCTACATGTGTTGAGTTGATGACTTACCACGCTGAATATCAAGCTTTGTTTCCCGGACATAGTCATCCGGGTTCCTCGAGAGGACTTTGACTTTCATTTAGTCGCAGTGTGAAAGAGTAAATACGCGTTAAAGAGTTTGTTTATTCGACAAAATATCAGCAGGCATTGGTCTCTCCAAACATGTGTTGAAGAGAAGAAGCATTGGCGACGCGGTGCACTGTGGGATGTCCAGTCCTCCCGATTCTCCTTCACCATCTTCTTGACTTTTTATTGGCGGTGGCAAACAACATTGTGGCGCATTACCGCCACCAACTGGTCTAGAATGGGGATAATATTTTTTTCTCACACAAAATAATGATTATAAATAATTATAGTAATTTGAAACAAAACAATATTAGTAACAATGTATTTCAGTATGATTTATGACACTAACAATTATCAAAGTCTGGCCGGTTGCTTCACTGTCAAGTAAATAAACGAGCCAGGATCTGCGTGAGGAATACCGGAAACAAAACCAGAAGCTCGTCAAATTAAGCGATGTCTTACTTTTTTCCACAGTATGTGTGTGTGTGTGTGTGTGACGCGTGCGTACGTTTTCCGGCGAACGGTTTCTTTTTTTTTTACTTTGAAGGTTTCAGCCGGAAACCTTTATAGATAAGCATGGGAGTTTAGTGACCAGTGAGCACCAGCCGCAAGGTCGCGGCCGTACGTTACTTTTAGGAGAACGCTCCATCGCCACATGTCACAAACGTGGTTCAGCTGTGAACATGAGGAACTGCGTGGGAGCCGGCACCGACTGTCCGCCATGTTTTTATTTGAGAAGATTTTAATTTGCAGAGAACGCGCTTAGCTTTGGCTAGCTGACAGAAGCTAGCTCCGCAGGTTATTATGAGTTCCCCTCCAAAACACGGCGCCGTGTACGTGTCGGAGACAGAGCTGTCCAGCAGACGCGTCTCTGCTGTCTCGTTGGTTGGACACGTCCGACGGGTCTTCAGCCACGTGAGGATAGAGAACTTGTTGGCAGGACTGAGCGGGGGAGTTGTCTCCACGCTCATGCTGCATCCGCTAGACCTGGTGAAAATCAGGTTCGCAGGTACAGTAGGAGTGAATGAAAGTCAATGTGTTGGTGTTGGATGGCTGCCAGTGATCGGAGCTTTACTTTGATAATTACATGGCAAACATCTACATCTGTCTATAACCAGAGATCTGCTGAACAGGTTGTTTTTCAGTGCGCAATGACGTGTTTGTTTATAACTATGTAGCATGGGTGATTCCAGTACACCACCTGCACCAAACATTAGGCTAAGTCAGGATTTAACTGTGACATATTTTCTCATTGCAGTGAGCGATGGCTTGGATTTACGACCAAAGTACAGTGGCATATTGCACTGTATGAAAAGTGTGTGGCAGCAGGAGGGTCTGAGGGGACTGTATCAAGGAGTGACCCCCAATGTTTGGGGGGCTGGAGCGTCTTGGGGTCTCTATTTCCTCTTGTACGTACAAGAATAAAGCACCCCTATATACACGTTGAATCGTGTCAAGAGATAAGATTTTTTTTAATATTTTTTTTGCTATTTGTAAAACAATCTGTTGTCTCACGTGTTGTCTCCCAAACTGTCTGTCCTCACAGCTACAATGCAATCAAAGGGTATAAAAACGAGGGCAGACAAACTCAACTCGGTGCCACGGAACACCTGGTGTCTGCAGCCCAAGCAGGTTCGTAGTGCTCTTATCTTAATATAGTTGATTCGCGCACACACACGAACACACAGGCAGTTCACAGCAACTGCAGCTCGATAATACTGCTCTGTACTGGCCCCAGCTGGCAGGATAATGATTAGTAAATTTTCCCTGTGCTCACAGAAGTCCTCAGGCTCCTAAGAACCCACGCTTTGTTATCCAAATTAAGTTAGGAGTTGGAAAGCTGTCGGCTAAAAAAAAAAAACTGCCATGTGAATCTAATCGAGTGTCTACCCTATGTATTCCAAAGAGTGATTTCCTACGTGTCTTCCTGCAGGCATTCTAACACTCACCCTAACCAACCCCATCTGGGTGACCAAGACGCGGCTGGTGCTGCAGTACAATGCTGACCCAACCACTAAGCAGTACAAGGGGATGGTGGATGCTCTGGTTAAGATCTACCGTCACGAGGGAGTGCGAGGACTGTACAAGGTTAGATAATGTAGTGCTTTTGAAAAATCTCAGCTTGTGGAAAGAATAATGAAAACAATATGTTATATTGTTATGTGGAGTGCCACACAAGCATTAGTTACCAGTCTGTCGGTCTGTTAATATTAGTGCTATAACAGACGGAGTCGTAGACGTAATAACGTTTTACTGGTTAATCTTTGAAGTGGTTCACCACTAGAGGGCGATGCTACAGTTATAGTAGAGCATAAACCCCAGATATGAATAATAACTCTTGAGGATTTTTAACTGCCTTTTTGCTCCTTCGTAGTATTGTATTGTATGTAGGCATCTAGTAAGATTGTATATTCATTTATAATGTCAGTGTGGGGGAGGGGGCTCTAAATGAATCAACACATGCTGACCTACTACACCTATACTCGATCTCAAAGGGTTATGTTCCTGGCCTGTTTGGCACATCACACGGAGCGCTGCAGTTCATGGCCTATGAGGAGCTCAAGAGAGACTACAGCAAATACAAGAAAGTGCCTTCAGATGCAAAGCTGGTGAGTCACTGACCCCATGAGCCACAGGCCGACTGGAATTCTGCTCTGTGTTCAATCAAACTCTAGCATAAGGCTTGTAACTTTTCAGTTTGATAAAGACTGAGCCAACGGTTGGTAACTGGTATTGAAGTGACTCATTAGTTTTTTTCCACTCTGCTCATTTGTTACACCCTCAGTCTCTCTTTCTCTCTGTCTCTCCCCGTGTGTCTGTTGGTGTAAACAGAATGCATTGGAATACATCACAATGGCAGCATTATCCAAAATATTTGCCGTGGCCACAACGTATCCATATCAGGTGGTGCGAGCTCGCCTGCAAGACCAGCACAATAAATACAATGGAGTAATTGATGTCGTAAGACGCACATGGAGGTACGATAGTGGAGATTCACGCTGAACTGAGCATGCCATCCCTCATATCGCTTTCTAAATGTCATCCTATTTGATTGAGCAATATTATTTTTACTTTTCTGCAGGAATGAAGGCGCCATTGGTTTCTACAAAGGAATCCTCCCCAACGTGATACGCGTCACTCCAGCCTGCTGCATCACCTTTGTGGTTTACGAGAATGCGTCTCGCTTACTTTTGGGACAAAAATGAGGCTTAAAAGACGGGCACTGGACTCTGAGTGCAAACTCGACATTGTGCCACTATCACACAGATGTGAAAGTCCTCGGACTGAAACTGAACTCTCACAGTACATACAAATGAGCCGAGGTGAGAAGCGTTCATTTGCACCGAGGACGGATTCAAATTCTGGTATTTCACACCGTGTGATGGAGTGTGTTGCCGTTTGCCTTGTGGATTTAATGCTCCAATGGTGGATTATGGCTTTCTTTAAAAAAAAAAAAAGAAAAAAGATGAATGAAATACCGCAAATGCAAAATGTTTACATTTTGTGTAAAGGCTAAATACAAACCTAAATGTTAAAAAAAAGCGATGTACTGTCGCTGTATGTACAGTGATGAACATTAGCGATCTTATGTATGCACCATAGTAGTTTATTCTTTATGTGAAGAGCAAACGATTGAGATGCTAGTTCATGCGAAGACACCAACATGTCTCCAAAGCTAGCTGCATTGTTGCATAACATTTTGTTATAAAAAAACAAACTTTGCTTTATCTCCACTGTCTCATTTTCCCCTGCTGATATTTATATGTTTCTAAAACATAGCAGTGCATTGATGCAAGTACTCACATCATTGAGTTAAAATTCGTTAAAAAAGTTTATTAACAGTAACACTGAAAATTAACAGGCCATATGTGTACATAGTTTAAATATTGTCACAGTGTCTGTTATTGGTGGCTGAATTGCAATAGCACTCACAAGCTGAGCATCTACAGTACAACATTTATTTCTGGTACACTGAGTGACAGTACTCTTTTTTAATAGGCCACAAGGATACTGTGACACCTCAGCTAAAACCAGACCTGATCATTTTGGTGGGCCAGATAAACTCTTTCCACTGCCAGCACTGTTTGTTATTTTTATTTAGGCAGTTCCTCGATGATAATCCTGGACACCGAGTTCCAGCCTGTAGATGCGTCACCTCTGGGGTAGTCTGCGCAGGTCCCCACCCACACCGCCACATCTACCAAGCCTGCTTTCACACCCTCACAAAGCCCTTCAACTGCACAGGGGGGGGGGCAACAAGGAGATTGTGCAAATGAGATTTAGGAAACATATAAACTGCCTTGTTAAAATAACCACATCAAGTAGCAGTTAGTCACGTCAGTAAAAATGCTGCTGTTAAATATGGCTGGTAAAACTATAGTCTGCCGCCAGCTATCTATGTTCATCACAAAGAGTAGAAACGGGGGGACTTAGTGCAGCTCTAAAGAAAAGCTCTGTCTATCTGCAGGTAATAAATGGCAGCGACTTCTGGAGTCAACCCGAGAAGTTATCGCTGGTGCGTAACATTCCTAATAAAAAATTAAAAAATCTTGGGGCCCTTAGTTTTATTTTTTTTCTGGATTAGAAAAAACAATAGGGTGGGGGGGCATGCAGCAATAACGAGATAAATTAAGTGAAGAAAAGGGAAATATTCCAAATGCTGTCTGGAAAAGTTCTGCCTTTATCCAATTTTATGTTCATATGAGATTGAACCTGATCTCATCGGGCAGCAAAAAAAAAACCTATTGCTTTAAACTATGGCATTTTAATAATAAACTAGTAATGCTTTGCCTTCAATGCCTCAAGAATGCAGTGTACTGTAAAACAAAGCCCATGTTATTCTTATTGAGCCTGTAACTCCAGTACCTGAGGACGTCCTGTGGATGTTGATGGTTGAGTTGAGTTCTGGGCTTCCCTGGTCCAAGTAGATGATTGACTCTATAGGCAGGGGCGCTGTGCACTCGGCTCCGTTGAAGGTGAAGTACCACCTCTGGCAGCATGCGTTCTTACACTTCAGTCTGAGGGAGCCGCTAAACAGGACTCTGAGGGCGCTGTCTGAACGCATCTTGGTGAACGTACAGTCCTGAAACATAGCATGAAATAATTGTGCCAATGGTGTTCACTGTATAGGCTGTATGACATTTATGTACAAACAAAAAAAAATACTCACAGCCACTTTTCCCAGGTCGATCCCATAATTCAGAGAGTTCCAGGCACACTGCTTGTAGTTGGGCCTCCAGGGCTCCTCGAAGACCTCGCTGATGCACTCACCTTTCTCGCCTTTGAGGCCGTCGCGGCCTGGGATGCCCGGCGTGCCCGGAATGCCGTTGGCCCCGGGGTTACCATCTCTGCCAGTGTTGCCTGCTGGCCCCTGAATGCAGCTGCCATACTGGATTAACAAGGAAGCGTAAAGGTGGGATTTAATGAGGAAAAAGGCATACAACAAAAATGTTATCTAAGCTTTTTCTTTTCTTCCTCGCATTTCAATCCCCGATTATTAACACTGCATGCAGTAAGAGCTGCCATCCATCCATCCAACCATCACACGCAACAAAGTCAGAATAGAAGAAGTAAATGTAAACAACAGATGTGATCCAAACCAGGGCAAAGCAAACTGAACCGACAATGGAGCAAGTGAATGACAAATGGAGTGTTAATGAGGAACTGAAGGCTCAGCGACGGTCTAAACTGGTAGGTGTCTGTTCTCGTGTCTCTGTGTGTGATTCATTGTCCCGCTGAGTGTCCCCCTGCTTTGTTTAAACATATGCTGCATTTTACTCAAGCTGACTCAATTGCACACAGACACACACAGCGGAGACAGCGGAGCTGGCCAAAACCCACCACATACACAGGCTGACACTATGAAGATCCAAATAGCTTTGCGTGAGACACACTTTGACCAACTGATTGCAGCGTGCGGGTCAACTGTTCAGGCTTGTTTAAGTTGCAGCTTTACATTTGTGCGGTGATTTGTGAGCAATTAAATCAGTAAAGCAATCCAAGTATCACAATATTAAAAGTAAATATACATTTTAGTTACTTTTGGATTGCCTCAATACCAAATAAATACAAGAGAAAAGCCCTTTCTGGTACCCGTCTTCCTATCGTCGCCCAGAACGTGATTATTTACCCCATTTAAATCAGCCCATGAAGGGCTTTTAAAGTGGGGAAACATGTCGTTTAGTTCTGAACTACAGCACAGAGCAGGCAAAAATAATGCGGGGGATAGCAAGTAAATTAGAAATACCAAACACTTGTACATCAGGACATAACGTTATGTTGACTGCATTTTGGGATCGTTTATCCTGATAAAAGTAGCTGTTCAGATATTAGACAAATAAACTGCATACACTGCGTGATTCAGTTTTTGGTGAACTACAAGTTACCTCTTGTTTGGCATGACTCAACTCTACATCACCACTTACGGCGACAGGTTAGCTCGGCGCTAGCTTAGCGTTAGCTGACGGGCTTCTGTATGTTTTAGCAAAGGGTAGCGGTTTGAAATCTTCCCTGTAGATGTTTCTTTAAGTAAGACGTTGAGAGAACGTATTTCCCACCCGAGCGGCGGCCATAATAATGAGGAATAATCGATGTGTATACTGTTTTTACCTTCACTTGCTTACATTATGTTTTCAATCCAATCCAATCCATGCCAATCCAAGACACCCGGATGTCACGTGACATGTGATCGCTTGTGTGGTATAAAGTGTCAAAAACGTTGAAATGAGTGCGCAATACGCATGTGTCTGCCGCATAGTCGTATATTCAATTTTCAAGAATGTATTGTCATGTGCACAACGATTGCAGAGAGCAGTTGCTGGCAATGCAATTCTTGGGCCACAGAATCATCAAAAGTATTATATATTAAAAACAAGCGCATTTAAACAAAGACAAAGCACGTGATCATTGGATCATTGGACTAAAACACAGTATGTACATAAGAACAATTTAATAAGATACAGCGTTTGTCTTTATTTGCATATTTTGTATTGAGGTAATCCAAAAGTAACTAACCCGTTTCAGTTTAGACTGTAATCTTTGAAACATTTTAATTTAAAGTATACGCCCGTTTTTTTTTTACAAAATATACCCTTTGTCTGATTATGTCTTCTTTTTTGTTGAACTTAACTTCTCGTAACATAATAACATGTAATCCATAACTCCCCAAGCCTGGTCAGGACAGACACATAAACAGGCGTCCTTGCCCTTGGGTCTGAGTTTTAGTTGGGTCATTGCTGCCTTCTTTTTGCTCAGCATGCAGCTGTGGAGCAGTTAGAGGGGGCACATGGCCAAACATATTAAAGAAAAAAAAAGACCAGGGGAAAGAGAGAACAAAGAGCTGATCCTCCAGTTTCAGCATCTTGTCCCGACTTGAGTCTCTGGGGTAAAGCAGAAAAAAAAATCTGGTTCATACCATGTGGAATTGGAAAAAAGAAAAAAAAAAAAATGCAAAACGTTGAAAGAGAGTTGAGGTGTGTAAAGCAGATGGCTGAGGGTCTGCTTTAGCCATTAAGTGGCTTTGCTGGTTCAAGCTGAAGATGTGAGGTCTGACATCATCGCTGCTGGAAACTGGGAAGTCTGTGATGAAAGCAGTTTGGTTTGCGAGTGCTATTATACACATCGGAATTTACCCTCAGAGAAAAAAAAGGGGACAACTCTACTGAGCATATTTGCTCATAGGTGGGAAAATGTGCAAATGTTGTAGTGAGAGTTTATTTGATATTGTGCAAGTAAAAAGATTCTGTTTTATTAAGGTTTGGGTTTTTTTTGTTGTTGGAGAACTTTCAAAGCCAACTGCTGAATGGAACCTCTGTCCACTCAGACACACAGCGGACTTTTATACTACCCTCCAGTCTGCTGTTTCTGTAGTGGTGCAGCCTGCCTGCGCAAATTACACTCCTGCCCCACTGAATATCAGTGGCACACAGTCCGTTACTGTAACTGAAGCATGGAGGCCGGGTTTGCCCCCAAATTGATGAGGAATCTGTCTTGGTTTCATGCGTTGAGGACCGAGGCTCTCCCCGAGCATGCAGAGGGCGGATACAGTGCTTTGCTTTGAGGGGCTCTATAGATTCAGAGGATCTCAAGGAATCAGAGTAGGATTTTTTTTGTGATTACCGTGTGGCTCAAATGAGCAGATCTTTCTTCTCCAGAGTCATGGTGTCTAGTGCAGTTGGGCTTGTCTGCATCATTTCCACCAGTGCACTAGATACAGATGGTAACATTAGAAGCCATTCGTTATATCCCTCTCTTCCACTGTGGAATAAGTGGCTCAGTGGTTGTCATTGTGGGGGGATGCGGTCTGTGGGAGCCACTGTCAGTGGGTGGGGGAGGAGGGTGTCCACAGAGTCCCCAACCAAATAAACACTAGTTTCACTTTCAGCTGACTCCCAAGAGATTAAATCACGTTTTTTCCCCCCACTATGTTCCTTGACTCTACACCTACTGAATAGAGAAGGATGTATTTCTGCACAAAAAGAGAGTCTAAGATTATAAGCTTGGCAAAACTAGTAAATATGGGAGTGGTGGACTTGGAAAAACTTAGACTTGAGATTGTTACAGAGGCAGATTGATAACAAAGAAAGGCAGGCAGACCTAGAGCCAGACCCTGGCTTCCTGTTAGGGGATTTTTTTTTTGTTATTCTGTCCATTCAGACTTCTGGAAAGCAGCCACACAATGAAAACATAAAAGAACAAACTCACCACTTAAAAAAAAAAAAAAACTTTAAAACAGCACTGCTCACAAGGTAATTTTGGTGAGTCAGTCTTAATGTGGATTATGTGGCTGAATTTGCAAATCCTCTTCTTTAGGGTGGGATTCAGTCTTTTAAATATAAAGAAATTATGCGTAAAAAAAATATCACAACCAAAATTCCCAATAAATGTTAATGGTAATAAATGCATTAAAATAACAGCGCGACAAGTTGGCAAGTTTTTAGAACAACAACAATATAAGTAAACTCATTTCGCATTTTCATTGCGGGTTCGTTATGGCTCGCGCAGAGGCGCTTTTTGACATTTGGAAGCGATCACAGCGGTTGCCGGCTTTATCCGACCCGAGCTCTCTCTTACCTTGTCGGCGTCGGGATCCTTTCGGTACCCTCTACTTCTCACCTTTTCCACGCCATAGAGAGGCAAAGCCAAGCAGACAAGCAGCAGCAGCAGGCGGACAACAATCGGAGACATCATCCCGCACGCAGACACGCAAACGGCGCAGAGGACGACTGAGTGGCGACGGTTCGACTCCAGCGGCAGCCAGCGGTGGTCCAGAGGAGGGCAGGACCAGAGGGAAGGAGCCAGGAAACTTAACTCTAAGAAAAAAAGAAAAAAAATCAATAAAAAATCAAAACATCCCTTATATACCAGCAGAGGCGTGTGCTTAATACTTGGTTCTCACTGCGTTCATGTATACACGCATTCTATTTAATGACTGTGGTGTAAAAATGAGTTCAGACATACACACAAAAACATATACCACATATATAATTTATCGTTCAATACTTTATCAAAATAAAAAAAATGTACTGATACAAAATGCGTGATTGAAAAATCTGGCTACATAAAAACAGTAAAAACAGTAAAAAAAAAAAAAAAAAGCAGAGAAGTGTGTCTAGAGCAGAGGTTTTCAAAGTGGGAGGTGGGCTCCTAACACATTCCAAGGGAGGCTCAGTCGATGGAATTGAAAACACAAATATTACTCAATATTGCTGAAAGGATGGATATGTAAGGTCCGATTAAATGTCACAGAGATTTCACAACATATTACAGAGTAATATTTAGAGAGTCATACAGTAAGTGTTAGCCCAAATTTGCTTAGTATCCGAGTGCCTGAAGTAAAAAAAACTAAAATAAAGGTTCTAGGAAATGATGTGAAATTAAAGTAAATGTGGGTTGATACAGCACCTTATCAAAGGAGGAACCCACAGTGCCCGTGTTTGAAAACCCCTGCTATAAAGCATTTCATAAGACTATACAAGTCTTGGTACATCATAAGCAACACCCCTGTCTATATGCCACAATACGAATATACAGTAGAAATAGGCTGACAATGAGTCCCTTATAATTAGTGTTACTGGAACTGGCATACGAGTCCAAAATATAAAAGGCAAAGAAAGTTGAGGGAAGGATCGGCCGCCTCTTACACAGCAAAATACTACAGCATGACAGATGCTAAAAAAAAAAAAAACACTGTCGCAGTTCTCCAAGAGGTGATATATGGTCTGTGACCCATGTGTTATGAATAGGCCCTGAACAATCACTAGAACCTTTTTAGCATTTGTTTAGGCCTATACATTTGTAATTATTGGTTTGTGCTTATGTGGAAAAATAGTGCAAAGCCTGTATGATTTGTTTCCTCAATGTTTGTGAAGATCAGAAGACTTTGGGCGTAGAAAAAGAACACAAGGTAGACATCACACATGCAAAACATCTGTTGCTTCTTTGAAGGTGGGGAACTACTCAAAGGTAGGCACATTCTTTCAGAAAACTATAAAGCTGCAATACTTGGTCCAAATTCACAGGACACCCAACAATGAAAACCCTTAAAGGCACCAACCCCCCTGGAATCTGTGTTTACAGCACACGAACACGTGCGAAAATGGAAGTAAACATAAAATGAAAGCCGTTTTTTAAAGAAAACCAAAGAGTAAGAATACTTACTTATTTACTTAAAAGTAAGCTTCTTTTTTTAGACTGAAAAAGTCGCAGATGGTGAGGTTTCAGGACAAGCATCCTTTCCAGGAAGAACAATAAGACATTCAATAAAAGTTTGCCACAGACAAATGCTGAATGTTTGGCAATATCATGATTTTCTAACTAAACTCTCAGTGTAACGACTAATCCAGTCAAAGACTTTCTAATAGTATTTACATACATATTGCTTTTGTTAACGCGTATGCATCAGAATGACTCCCAGCAAGAAAACGGTTGACATACTACATGCGATACGGTTCCTCTGTGGGTTGTATGATTTGTACAGAGCTGCGCTGCTGCAACATTCAGGTGTGATGCTAAAAACGGAGTAAAGCTGACAAGTCATCACCCAACCTAAAAAAAAACAACACCTTTATAGTCTGTGCTAAAACTCAGAGTCTGGTCCAACAAAAAAAAAAGAAATACTCAAGGTATGTTACGTTTGGCTGCCAACAGACCTTCGCTGACTAAAGCGTAACCAACAGACTAACAATCTGATTTAAGACAATACACACAAATAGGTGACATCGACCAGCAGCAAGTGTGACATTTCTCAGTGGTATCAAGGAAGGAATGATTGATGGATGGATGGATGGGTGGGTGGGTGGGTGGGTGGATGGATGGATGATGGAATGATGATACCACCGATATCTCAGCAGCTGCTGTCCTTTGTGTCCTTGCTCTCCTCAAGCACTGGGTGCACCAGCTGGTGGATGGAGTCTGGGATGGCGCTGCTGCTGTGCGACAGGTTTATAGGTGGATGTTGTTGTCCCCTGGGAACCTGTCGGGCCTGGGTCGGCTGGGTCGGCTCGCTCCTCGGACTCATCCTAAACCGGCCAGGACACATTCCAGGTTATTGGTGGACACTACCTGTACGAAGCCACATTTCACTGCATGTAGATATAGTGTGAAAGAAGGTCCCCAACCATCGGGCCATGGAACGGTACTGGTAGGTGAGTCATTTGGCAAGAATTAATCCTTTATATCATTTCAATTTGATTGATTATCAGAGTTCAAACCACACATTTGGAACGTATTCTTTCCCAAATACATCCATCCGTGCATCTTGACACATAAATCAGGTCGTATTTATCCGACGCACCATGAAGACCGGTCCCTGAAATCATTGGTTTACATTAAACCGGTCTGTGGCATACAAGTGGGTGAGGACTGCTGGTGTGAGGTATGTCAGGTATCAGTCTCACTTACCTCCCGTCTAGGTGCATGTTCTCCGAGTGGCTGCTGACTTTACTGGAGCCCCCACCTCTGCCGCGCCTCTCTCCCCGCTCCCTCTCCCCTCTCCTGGAGCTACGGTTCGAGGCACCCCGGTCCAGGTGCTCTCTGGCCGAGGTCTCAGACAGGGATCCTTGCATATGGGGATCGTGATTGCCCAGTGCGGAGGTCCCTTGATTGGCGCTGTTGGCGCCGGTGGAGGCATTAGCGGGGGCGGCGCCTGTGCTGGTGCCCATGGACTTGGAGATGACCTTGAGCTTGTGGGAGCTGGGCTTGTAGTGCTTCTTTTTGTGCTGTACGCGGTTGTTGTGCTTGAGGAAGAACTCGCAGGACTCCTGCAGCACTCGGCGGCTCTCACTGATGGGACTGTGGGTCACCCAACAGGAAATTGTTAGTCAAACTGCCTAGCTACGCGTCTGAATTGTAACAGAAAAGAGAATGGGGTCTCACTCTCTCTTGCGGGTCCTGTTGCAGAAGTAGGCCCATTCGGAACACGTTTTCTTGCTGCTGACCCAGAACACTGCGGAAATGCCGACCACCAGCGTCATCAAGTATTTCACCAAAAACAGCGAGAGGTCAGGACGGTCGTGCTCTATCGTCTGAAACAAAAGAGGCAAACAGAAACTTCTTGTGTAAATTGTTAACGCATTTTTCTTTTTTTTTTTACATAACTTAAGCAGAAGCCACATTCTTTCTTACTTTTGATTCAGGAAAGACATTTCAATCTCATTACACTGACCAACTAAGCTTCACACTGTGTACTACTGCGAATGGCATTTTTGGATTGACACGCTTTTTAATTAAAAAGTCAATAAGCTTTGTAGAAATGACTGTATATCCGTATAACAGCAGAATTTTTCCATAACACAAATGAGTAAGCAAATAAACTTCAGCTACCTTGTATGAACAGGGGATACTGTACTCCTGACAGCGATCGTTGATCCAGGTATTCTCCCAGGCACTGCGGTGACTCTGTTCATAGGTGTAGCAGCCCAACAGCGTGACCAGCGGCACCAGGTAGAGGCAACTGAACACGCCGATGCGGATCATGAATTTCTTCAGCTTCTCCTGGTTGCGCTCGTCATGCTGAATGACCTGCCGCACATGGTTGAGAGAGACGATGCCCGCCAGGATGAGAAAGAGGCCGATCACGACGCCGACGCACAGCGGAGCCAGGACGAAGTAACGCAAGGCGTCCAGGTCGTAAAGTCCCACAAAGCAAACCCCGCTGATGTTGTCCCCTTCCACTTTGTTTAGGGCAAGCAGCATGACAGTGAGCGCCCCAGGAATCCCCCAGGCAGCAGAGTGAAACCACACCTACAGAGGACACAAATCCAGGTTTTCATGTGTTTTTTTTTTAATTGTGTCTTTTCATTATTATCCAACTATTAACTACAGCTGACTATTCACTTTTCAAAAACCTTACCGCTTTCTTCTCTATGGCCTCACAGCTCCACTTGGGTCCAGCTGCCAGGAACCACGTGATGGTGAGGATGACCCACCACACAATACCAGCGATGGAGAAGAAGTACAGCAGCATGAAAAGCAAAGTGCATCCTTTGCTCTGAGATCCGAGCACAACCGTGTCCACGCCCGTGGGATGCACCGCCTTGGTGCAGGCGGCGTTGTTCCCCAGCAGGAACCCGATGAAATATATGAGCGAGACAAAGCTGTAGCAGACGGCGTAGAAGATTATGGGCCGCTCTGGGTAGCGGAAACGTTTGACGTCGATGAGGAAAGTCAGGAAAGTGAAAAGAGTGGCCACCAGGCAGATGATGGAGCACACACCAATGAAGCTCTTGGCGAACTCGATATCGTGAGGTTTGAAGTACATGTTGGAACAGGGCGGAGCACAGTCCTGGGCTCCCAGGAACGATGATCCGTGACCTGGCTTGGTCTTTAACTGCAGAGGGCACCAGAAGCCCAGATCCCTCAAGGCTGATGATGAGGAGATCATTGGTGTAGTGGCAGGATGAGCTGAACCATCCGTGGAGCTACACGGGGCCAGTCTATAGGATTAAAAAAAAGTTACAGGATAATCAATTTCAGGAATGATTAATAGTGCTCTTGTCGGCTGTCTGTAGGCGCGATCTCTTACTTGTCACACTGTAGCTCGGGGGGCCAAGAGATACCAAAGATTCGGATGTTCTCCTCGCAGTCCGACAAAACCGCCTCACACTGCTCTCGGCAAGGCTGGATCACCTTATTCTCCTCCGTGCATGCTGGGATAAACGCTTGACAGAGGAAATGGTGGACGTCTGGAGAGCAGCGCAGGCTTGCAAGAGGCATGAATGGCTGAGGATGGAGTAAAAAAAAGTTATGGTATGGTGAAATGGAACTATCCAAACTGGATGTTGCGATTCATTCTTGAAGGTCATATGAAAATTCACGAACTTGCTCAGTACTGCAACCCACGCTTAGCAGCACAAACAGCCATACAGGGTATTAATTTTATTTCGTATTGCCCCAGTGCTCCACAACGCCACACAAAGGGGCCATTCACAGGCTGGGAATTATATTCTTCCTTTCAACACACTGGTCAAGAGCTTGCTTTCTAAGGAGGGGGGGTGCAGTATAGATGGCAGGAAATGAGTGTGTGGACATTTGGAAACACACAACAGGCCAGGCAGGCTGGAATGCACAGAGCTGTTGATAGTTTAGGCTGCAAAGAGCCACACTATGAGTGTGTGTGGATTATCAGTGATACATAACTTACACTTAAGACAATTTCATCCCAAGTAAACAGGTCCAACCCATGTCTATGCTGTTGTTCCTGTATACTTTTGTTTGAAGTAGTGATCACTTTGCAGACAAGCAGGGGCGTTATTATTATTGCCTATAAATCCAATGTGTCAAATAAGACAATTTGGCTCACTCAGAACAGCACTATCCCTACCATGTGGACATTTTAGAGCAGCAGAACCAAAACGTACACATGCACACTGGCACAGTCCACTATTCACTGGTTCATCTCTTTTTTCCCTCCTGAAATCCAGTCTGGCAGTGGGCCCACGTCTGGGCCCTGGGCTTAGCCCCTCAGACAGTAAGTGCACTTGTTTCTCTCCTGTGGAGGTCCTGGACTTCTTGTCAATAATCTCCCCCTAGCTCAACAATCTGACCTTTATTTGCTTTACAGCGGAGTTACTGTAAAAGTTACAGTTAAATAAAAAAAACTGCAAAAATAGTTTATTTAGAGATACGGGCAAAATCCTCTGCAGAGAATGTCATGGCAAAGCAGTTTGAGGATTAAATGATTCAAAAAAATGGCTAGCCACTCACTTTTCAACCTTAAACTCAGGAGTTTTAACACCTGAATGTTCCCCATCCGCTACGGTACATCAGATGGTCTTACTGCTGTTTTTATTTTATTTTAACTCATCAACCCTTTATATTTTAAAAGCTGGCCAACAGTGGTCGAATCTGGGACCAAGGAATGAGAACGGTAAGCTCTGACCCGTAAAATGCCTGACTGATAGGCTGGTCTGAGTCCAGTACACAGCAAAAGTGTCATTATAGCATAAGGGCTTTATAGTAGCTGCACACTTTCAGAGAGAGCTATGTATAGTGTGTGTTGTTGAATGTAGGCTATGGACTGTACGTCTGTTACCTGGGAGACAGAACCATGGAGGTACAAGTGTGTGCAGGGGGAAATGAGTGAGTGATTAACAGAGAATACTCATTGTGGTATGCAGGGTAGGCTTTGTGTGGGACTGGGTGTGTCCCTCCCCTTCCTACAGAAATCAAAGGCTCCTCACAACAAAGTCGATGAAGTTGCCCGTGGCCAAGGTTGCTGTGAAATAAGAAGCCTATACCTTTGCCAGATGCCACACAAAAGACTCCTTCAACATATCACTGTTCCTGCTCAATGCTGAAACACCGAACATGTGTAACCCAACCCCTGGCCTTCAGCAGCACCAGGACAGACGATGCAACTACAGCTGAGACAGGGTTCACTGCTCAGCCTGCGTTGACTTGCGTGTCAAAAATATGATCGTAGCTAAGGGCAGTGGGACCAAGGCAACACAGAGAATATGTTTAAAGAGTGGCAACTCAAACTACTTTATCTATTATGGCTCCACAAACTATGCAATGATTTATATATTTTTGAAATCCATTATTTATGACAGTGGAGAATGATCATGTTAACAACAATACAGTTTTAACAATTTATCGACATGATAGTGCTTTATTATAGTAAATCATGATTTGTGGACTAAGAGTGGTAGGTCATTTGTGGTGATCATTATAAAACTGTTAATCACAGTTCCATCAATATGTCCCTCTGAGGGCATGATAATGGCAATCATTTTGAGAGCATATTCATTATATTTGAATGTGACTGGAATTATATTTATATTTTTGATGTATCATCAATCAGAGGAAGCTTTTTTTCTATCATTGGATGACACAAATACAACTATAAATGCAAACTCATCTCCATTTGATTTGAAAATAAAGTTAGAACTGAACTGATTTATCTAATGTTGCAAGAACTCACCTCCATATTACTCGCTGCAATATCTTGATCGTAGTGCTCCATTATGTTGGGAAAGAAGGTCATGTTGTAGGGCATCCCCAGGCACCGATGCACTCTGATGGGCTCACAGGTAAACAGGCTGTGAGCAGTGCAGCTTCCCACACATATCAGTGCCAGGCACACCCACAGCAGCCACGGCATCAGCATGGTGACAAATGATGGGCAAGGAGTTTAAATGTGTATGAGCGTGTGTGTTTTTGTGTGAATGAGCACAGATTACTTTTTGGCTCAGCGTGGGGATATCTTGGCCCAAATGTTTAATTCCCTTGGCGGCTCACACTGTTATCCGTGTTTCATTCTGCCTGGGGACATCACAGCTGAGCCGGTGGTTGTTGCAGCTGGTGAACATTTCCCATCAGGCCAGAATGTGCCTCTGAGTCACAGATAGGAATCCCACATCCCTGAAATGAAAGTAATCACACCGAATTGCATTTATACTTTCAGACAAACGAGGAGAGACTTCAACCTATTTTCGTGTCCTCAGGAACCCCAGCTGAGAAGATTTTTGAACTTGATTATTACTGCATTCACTACAGAGTTGCAGAGTAGAGGCAGACTGAAGCCCTTTCATCAAAACAGTATCATACAGCCTCTAATTGCACCGCCACCACCTGAAGAATTAAATGCAACTACTCCTCATGTTCCTGAGCATGCCCACAGGTTATTTGGCATCCTGGGCTCCAGTTTGGGCATCACTGCTTAGAGACGCAACAGGCAGATGGAGTTAAGGGACCGAAATCTAGTCGATCCCTGTGCAGACTTTAAGTGCATGCATTTACAGGAGGTGGGGAATGCTAAAGATCCAGGTTGATTCAGTAGAATGGGTCTGGGCTTGTTGATACACATTGAACTTCACATTAAAGTGCTTTTGCCTTTCCATGCACACCTGCATAAGTAATTATAACCTTTGAATGCCTGACAGGCAATCATAATTTACAGCGAATACAAAGGCAAAGTATGAGATGGGTTAGGTTTTGATTTAAGCCCACATAGGAATAGATAGGAACCATAGTTCTTACTACTCTATATGCGAACAAGTATGTATGTGAGTATTATAAAGGTATTTACTTTTATGATATAGTATTGTAAGAATAATGAGATACGTATGCTGTATGCTTTCTGGAATTCCCGATGATTATGCTGCTATCAGAGGTGGTGAGAGTTGATGCATATTTCTATATCACTGTTTACACGGAAGGCTTCACGGTACAGACAGTGGGCCTCCCAAACTATACGACTGCACTGAGAATAACAGGCAACACACAGGTTAGTTAGCTGGCTGGTAGCATAAACCTTACGTTTAGCATAGTTAGCAATGAGTAAAACTACAGTAAAGGGGAGCACAGCAAATAACACAGTAGCACAAACAAGTAGACATGTTCACGACAGTAAAAAAAGACTTTACTTCTCACACTCAGTACGTATAGAAGTACTAAAGTTAAGTACTTTTAAGTATGTACTCGTTAACTACGGGCAGGATAAAGACCATTTGCCGTAAATTAGACACCAACTGCGGCGAGAGGGTGCAGCAAACATCGCTGCCTTGGTTCGTTGCCGTGGGAAGGGGGCCCGAAACAACTTCGGAAGCAACGAGAAAGTTGGAAAAGTCTGCGAAGTGAGAAGAAAAGACAAAACACTCACCGTGAAGCAAAAAGGAGTCCGTGTAGCAGCTGCACTACACGGACAGGAGAGAGCGGAACCCAAAGTGGAACGTGTTGGTGTTGGTGTGTGTTTCCTGAGGACGCCTCCGTCCCTCTGTTCCTGTCTGGCTGCTCTGATACCAGGCTGCTTTCACGTGCAACCGGAAATCTGACAATTTCATTTCAAACACGACATGTTACGTCGAACGTAGAAACCGTCACATGCACATACACTGAAAAGAGAGGTTGGAATAATTTAATCATTACAGATGTGACGCCAAAATGTTGTTGGATTTAAAGTTGTTTTAATGGCGCTTTAATCCTCCGCTCTTGGACCGGGACAGCCGAAAAGGAGCCGACGGGGAACACCTAAATGCATCATGCGTGCATCTGGGCGGATGAATGATGGACCGTCCCAGAGCAGTGAATGCGTCTCAGTGTCCACGGTGCGTCCACTGCCGTTTGTTTCAATATGCTAAAGTGTCCATTCATCTGGACGAGTCCTCATCTTCTTTGTTCAACTCGGTGGACCGTTTACATCCGCATCAACAGGAGGCCGTGTCTTCTGTGTCATGAGGAGATGACGAGGTGTAAGGATGGATGGAGCTGCTGTTTTCCTACATCATCACAGCACATTTATCAAGTTCATCTGAAATGACAATGAAAGGACTAAATCCCAACAATGGGTAATAGTTATCAAACAAAAACAACAACTATATAGACATCAAAGTGAAACACTGAATATTAAAGAGGGTAAATGTTATATATCTGAAGTATCCACGAACAAAAGCATTGTTGGATAAGAGATAATTGTGTAGCTTTATATATATATATATATTATACTGTACCACATCTTGCTGTACATCCCTCGGAAATCCTGAGAGCCCCCCCCCCCCACACACACACACACACGCACGCACGCGTACTCACACACACACATACACGCAGTAAGACAGTTAACTCTGACACCGTGTGCAATGCCGTGCTCCAATTATCCACCTGGGGGCGCTGTACATCATCCGTGTGCACACGCATGTGACCGCCGTGGAGAGGCGGGGTCGCTATGTAACAATTTAGGAGCTACAGTGTAAACCAATAAAGTCTCGGTGACAGCCGGGCGCATCTGGCCGCCGCTGTCTCCGACTCACCGCAGCGCAGATGCACAACGGAAGCCACCTCGGACGTCAGATGACATTTGCAGCAGCGGAGGCGCCGCTGGAGGGGACGGGACCGACTCGCAACACGTCCATCCGAGGTGCGTAAGCTCGTGGCACAGTCAGATAACGGGGAGCTGAGGGGTGAACGGTGGATTCCTGCAAGGCGCAATGTAGGTGCTCGAAATAGAATCCGGCGTGGATTGGCGTGAGCGCGCCCTGCCGTGGATGCAACAGGATCATTGTGACTATATAAGAGGGGTTAGCTCCGTCCCCACAGTTTGTGGAGCGGAGCGAGGCGCCGGCCTGTTGCTAGGAGACACTCTGACAGCTGGGAGCTTTTTGGAACGTGACAGTTAATGTACTAATGGTGTGTGCTCCTGTGGCAACCCAAACCTTCGTTCCCATCCTCCCCTGTATACCCCCGCGCGCCTGCTCGTGCGTAAATCCTAATTGTCTCTTTTGCGCAAAAGACAACACTTAACGCAGCTGTTGTTTTCAGTCAGGAGATTACAGTGTTTTGCGGGGAACAGTAATGGCCTGGTGATGATCATACCCTGAATATATTCACCTTCCGGATGTTTTAAATTGTTTCTAAAGAAACAATGAACCTATCTATCTATACATCTATACATCTATACATCTATACATCTATACATCTATCGATACATCTATACATCTATCTATTAATTTGTCTGTTTATGTTTTTATTTACATCTATTGAGCATGCAACTTTTATTACTGTATGTTTTTCAATCCATTTTTAAATTACTACATTTAGAGAGTAAGAAGGGGCATTAGTACCGATTTGCATTCCTGCTCTGGTTTGCAAACATGGTTTATTACCTTCATACCTTCAATTTCACTTTTACTGCATCAAGTAAAGGTATTAAATGTGTGCAGCCCCCTCTCCATCCTAAGCCATTCGCATTTGCCCGTGGCCATGCGTCTGAAGGTCACTCACGAACAGGTCGATAACAACATCTTCTCAACACACTCAAGAACACCTAGGTCTTAGGTAGTACACCTAGCCCTGCCTACACTTACACGCCACAAACACACACAGGCCTCCTTCTGTAAAGTAGAAACATGAGTGGTCCTGGGATGATATATTATAGGGTGAGTGAGTAGTGTTTCAATCAGAATATCCAGAGCAGCGTGCTGACCTCTGTTTAGCTCTAGTGCTGATGGGTGTAATCTCACTTGAGACTGTGGGGTATCAGATTCAGGTGTGTTGCACATTATGTCAAGGTTGTAGCTACACCAGAAGGCCTTGATGTAATTTGCACTTCCAGCTTGTTTTTGAGAAGTGCAGAGATTGTGTTCTCCTCTTATCAGAAGCCTGGCTTCCCGTGGCTGTCACAGCGCCCCGGGCTTTACATGAAAAGGCCTTGAAAGAGCAGCTGTAGGAATTGTGAGAATGAACACTCGCCTAACTGAGAGAAAGGAGAAGTCAGCGCTGGACCTGACACATGGTTGCATCCCTTCACACATTGCACAGGAGGCTGTCATAGTGTGACTGGGTGGAGTGGATGGCCTGAGTAAAGCTGACGTGCTGTTCTATCCTATTAGGCTGATGTATGTGCCCAGTGAGGAGACTGCACTTCTTAGGAGCCGCATACAGTAGCACCTCCACCACCCTCTCCCATTCCTTTGTCTACAGGCATGCCTTCTGAACCCAGCCTCAGGTAGGTGGTGTGCTCCATCCGCACATACTGTAAATATTTGTTGTATATGCCTTGGGCTCATGGAACAATGCTGCTTCTGACAATTTCGTCAAGTAACGACTTACTTATGGAAGCACTTTTCTTTATTTTAACCTGAGGCAAATCGATGAAAGAAAAATCTGGTGTTCCATAAAAATTTGCCCAGTGACTCTCCAAAAATAGGCCGTTGCCCTTTCTTTATTAGTAGTGGGGATTTGACAGTGGGGAAACCTCATTCAAGAGGAAAGTTGTATGTTCCATAGTGTATGTCTGTAAAAATGTGTAATTCAATTTCTCACAACCTCACTTTAAATCACTTTTAAACAGTCAACTGAATTTCTTTGAGCAAAGTCAAATAGGAGCGTGTAACCTATTTGTTGGGAACTATTTTGGATTGTGGATTTGTGCTGCCGGTTATTTACAGCAGTAAAACAGGGTTTCTGACCGAATCGTGATACTACAGTGTCCTTGTTCATCAAAATGGAGGAACATGTCACCTAGTGCAACTGGGTGCTTTTTCATGTGTATTTTAAATTGTTTTTGGGGAACAGTGGAGCTCAATGACACAGGGGAATATCTGGCTTGAGCAACACGTAAATGCTTTTGACTTACTACTTTTGTTTTTTTCTTGGGATTGGTTAACAATACGATACGTAGGATTGCCAGACTATAATAATACATTATTTTTGGCCACCAATAGAATATAATCCACCCTTTGTCTTTTAAAAGCATCCATGTACAGGATTTTAGATATCCAACCTCAGTGATAATATTATGGACACCATAAACCCCTAAAATATTATATACTAAAGTAGTTGTTTAAATGCTGAGCTCCACTAATATTATACAGTTACAGGGAGTACTTCTTATCCAATTAAACACTTCGTATAATACTGTTGTTTCGGTGGCTCAAAAGGAGCTCTGTCCAGACTGTTGTCGATATGCACTGATAACATGAAGGCAGAATAACCTTTGGGGTTAGATGAATGCTAGTGGCTTAATAATTTGAATCTCTGCCTCTTCTGCTTTAGACTGTTGAAATGTGGCTCAAATGTGACCTTTAAATCTGCACAAATAATCATAATCCTCCGCTTCAAACTGGTCAAAGTTATAAGATATTATTATTATTATTATTATTATTTCATCTTTATTTTGATGTATACTTTTACATATTCATCTGCATCATTCCATCCCTCTTCAAAGCTGTCTCAATCTATTTTGTCCTTTTCTCCCATTGGCTCTCCCTCCAGCACAGTCAAACTATCAGGAAACGGGCCTGATTCACCATACATCCCACCGCTAGCCTATTTTGCACACCAGCACCACCACACACCCCATTCCCATGACGGTGACAGAACTGGCCTCCCGGCTGACAGCAGTATTTAGACTGACGGCCCGGGACTGTAAGTGGACAAAGATGGAGTCGGATAGATGAGTAAAAGTAGACAGGGACTGAGGATGGGTTTGAGAACAGATACATTCTGCTGCAACATGGCTTTACAGCTTACAGTCAGACCGTCAGCAACATACTTTTAGATGGGCCCTGTTGTCAATGTGTTCCTATTATCCACCGTTAAGAGTCTGACTTGAGAACTGTGAGACGTGGACTAATAGGCAGAAATTGTTCTTTGTAAGTGAAGAGCATATTGAAAATGCCAATCAAGGCAAAATCTGTCATCTGCAATCTTTGTTTAGATTGTTAAATCCAAGGACTGGGTACGTTTCAATTCTATGATACATAAAACATATTTAAATGCAGCACACATACTTATGTTTATAATAATAAGAATACTACTACTACTACTACTACTACTACTACTACTACTACTAATAATAATAAAAATAATACTTTATTAAGCCTTTTGTGTGATTATTATGATAACTTGGGTGGAGCTTTTCATTAAACCGTTAATGTAGTTTAAATGTCTTAAAGTGTGTCTAAAAAACTATTTGAAAAGTTATCCTGTCTCAAAAAGGAATATGGATGTAAAAGGGTTAAATCACAGCGGTAGTCATAGGCACAGTAGGAGTGTTAGCAGTAATAGTGGTAGTCACAGAAACTGTACTCTACTTTAAGTACAGTTGTTACTATTGTTATGTAACATTATAATAGAGCCTTGTTATCCACAAATCCAACTCCTGTTCAAGTCAATATCCTGTGTGTGCGTGTGGGTGTTTGTGTGCACATGTTTTTAGCAGTGGGGAGATGCTGACAGGACAGAGGCTCTGCCAGTCAAAGTCGCACCAGGACTCGGTCCTCTGTGCCCTCAACCAGCAGAGGAAGGACGGCCTGCTGTGTGATGTCACGCTGGTGGCCGGTGAGCAGAAGTTCCACGCGCACAAAGCCGTGCTGGCAGCATGCAGCGATTACTTCAGGGTGAGTCCTCGACCCTATGATGCGCCTTGAAAATGTATCCACGCTATGCAAATGAGCATCTGTAGCTGACCAGAATGATGTTGTGGGTTCGTAGCATGTACATACATAACGCTGCACTTGATATTCCCTATTCTGTACAAAAAAGAAAAAAAAAGCAGGAAGTGATGCAGTGTAGCCCGTTAAGATAGAGGTGACAATAATACTGGATGTTATGTAAGCATACCCACGGCTGGTAGGTTGTTAAAATGACCACATCACTCCCAGTGATCCAGCTGGAAGAACCTCATTAGCATGGATTAATCACAGAGGGTTGTTGGGTCACACAATGGTCCAGGCTGTTTCGGGAATAGTGTCCAAGGGAAGTTATATTTAAAAAAAACATTTCTCATAGAAAACAAAATGTGGAGCACATTCAGCTTCGGTCCTATACAGCAGCTCATCCTTCACAAGCCCACCTGCCCACGGTGATTGCTTGTGTGTGTAATGTCTTACCGAGGCGTTTGTCTGATTCTTGCTAAGCCTCAGAGGTGTTTTTCACGTGGACTCGTGCCGCCGTGCCGCCAGGCGTGAGATTTTTTCCGAGAAGGGCTGCACAGGGGAAAAAAAGTGCCACCAATGAGATTTGATTTCGGGGACACTGAGCAGATTAGGAGTAGCAATTAATCCCTCTTGAAAACGAGAGGCAGATTAAATATGTCTAACTTGCCAAAGGATTATTTCCTCCTGTGTGAACGTTTGTGTACACATTCCCGGGTTATTTTTACTTCCCCTCTGCAGAGAGTCCAGGGTGGGCGAGTCACACTCCTCTCCTCCTTTCGGTCTTCGTCACTTTTGTACTTCCTTTGTTCCCCGTTTTAAAAATGCCAGTCTCCCGAGTGGCAGATGAGCTGAGCAACACTTTTGTGTCAAAATTTGTCAAATTATTAGATCAGCCCGCTACAGGAAGCAGGTGAACAAAAAACACTCTTTCCACTTTCCTGTCCCCCTGTAAGGGCTTAACAACGCTATCTTCGCTTCGTCATCTAACGCTGGGTTTCATTTAGTTTATTTAGCAGGAGGAGATGAAGGCGCCTTGTGTGCTCCCTGTCTCTCCCTCGGTGCCTCTGTGTCTTTCACACCCGCACGCACACGGAGCAGTGATTATAACACATTATCTAGCCCTGCGGACGTGAGGGACCGTAATGAAATACCTGACCAAGCGCGGGTTGTTTACCTGGGACTTGTCCTGAATGTGCCACCTGCCATTTCCACTGCCGTCACATTACTAAGACGCCTGGGCAGCTCAGGGACAGATCAGTCACACCAGCGCCCCCCACCCCAACCACACACTGACATAGGCACGTACGCACGCACACACACACACACACACACACACACACAGATATGTTGTCTTCTAGCCCACCTGCAGTCAGGACAGAACTCTTAACGAAAGCGTTTACTGTCCCAAATAATCATGTTATGCTGCAGCGCTACAGAAAAAAACTCTGCTCGGGATTTTACAACTTTATGACAACAGCACTTTATGGATAGTGGAGAGTGTCTAGTTGAGAGCACCCGATTCACAGCTAATTTTTTGTCTGTTCTTCGCACACAGCTTGATTTGATTATTTGATCCACTGTCAATAGATCCCTTAAGGGGACAGTGGGGATTTGATGGCCATTTGTGCTGTATTGCGCTCATGACCCTCGATACATGAGAAATGATTCACGTTTTACTACCTATTTAATTTTTTATTATATTATATCTTTATTTAGAATTAAGAAAATACCTTTTCTATATGGCTTTATTTGATATTCACACATCAGTCTTTCATAAAGTGATGGGATGATGTCTCCCTCATGTGTGAAGGTATCTGGATGAGAATCAAGAGGACCAGCCTGAAGTGAAGCTGTGTTTGACATACAGGATGACTTAACTTAACACAATTTGTATTCATGTGCTTCAAAGAATATTGTGAAAAGCACTTGTATCTTTGAAATGTTGTGTAATCCATGGTTAATGACATAATCAGGATGAAATGTAACAAAAAACGAATGGCACAGGATTCAATAAGTTAACACAATATTAATCTTCTGGCAGCCCGTAATAGTTTTCCGCGTAAGATGTTCCTGTTCGTGTGAAATATCGTAAATAATAGTGTATGACCACAGGCCCCTAGAGCCTGTGCTGGCAAATTTTTCACTCAGACACACAACCCCCCCACTGAGTACTGTAATATTTCAGAGTGTGTGAAGGAGTCATGAGTTCTCTCTGGAATGATCACCTCAAGCAGACGCACATAGATTTTGCCGTCAGGTCAGACGTGCTGCATCGCTGCAGCATCATGTGAAAGGACTGCAGTGTGTCCCTGCACTGGCTCCATATCCCCGGCGCTCCCTTAGCTCCTCCGCCAAGGTCAGGAGCTTCGATGCTGGCGGTGGACAGCCCTGCAGACACACTCTCACAGTGTCCTCTCTCCACCTCCCTTCTTGCACGCAAACGCACAACGTGCATAGCCGCTTTATCCGTAACATGCATTTTTTGCATTTTACACTTCTGCCTGTGTCCACTGTCCAACTTGCACACGGTGACCACAGCTCAGCCACCATCATATCCCCTCGATTAAGCTACAGGCCCTCCTGTGCCCAGCGGACCAGTGGATTTTTAATTAGCGCAGTGCATGAATCAGCGTGGCCGAGCTCTGAGCAGTGATGCACGGGCTTCGGTTTAAAGCACAGCACGGCCTCGAGTTCACCCCGTCTCGCAAATTGAATTTGAAATCGGGAGTGGGTCGGTGCCTGCTCAAAGTTTGTGTGCTCTATGAATCAGGGAGTATTTGGATGAGGGTTTGCGCCGGACCAATGTGGGTTTTCGTGACAGAATGAGATGCCATGCTAACTGGGCAGCCTGAGGGCCTTTGAAGCTCATAATGTGGTTACACACTAGTCTCACAGAGGGACTGCGCTGTTAACTGCAACTCGATAGATATGTGAAATTAGTTGTGCTGGATGACTCTCCCGCGGGTTGTGTGTGTGTCCCATTATATTCAGGAAGCAACACAAACTTAAACTTCACAACCCTGTCTTTCCCTGGTACCCTAAGAAGACATGTAGTGGAGGTGATCGCAATTGTGGCCGCATATGTCCATTCACCCTCGTCTCACTCTTGCCCTCCACACCGCTGTGCTTTGTGATCCGTGGCCCTGTCACCCCCTCATGATGTGACACCAGTCAATAGCTTTGATTAGCAAGCAGCAAGCTGGACTCGCACACAGCAGGGCCACACTGCAGATGCAGCGTCCGCTGTTATGATTCACATGGGGTGTGATGTGCACGCTTGTGACTGTGTGTGTGTGACTGTGTGTGTGTGTGTGGGTGTGTGCGTGTGGGTGTGTGTGTGCGTGTGGGTGTGTGTGTGTGTGTGTGTGTGAGAGAGAGAGAGAGAGAGAGAGAGAAATAGAGAAAAGACAGATGCTTTATATTAGAAAGCAATGATTGTACTATGTACTACCTCTTACCCTCCGGGGTCAAGTCAGGTAAATAAATACTGTAAGGGTTCTAGGATATTGTGTCTGGCTTGGTTTAATTAAGTGTGAGGCTGCTTTCAGCACTTTCACATACAAAAGCAGCCTGTTGATGCTATACCAATTTATGGATATACTATAATCAGCCGTACAGATTGAATACTGAATGACAGGAAGATCAAAGATGGATTGATTTTACCATTAACCCCCACGATCATCGGGTGGTCTCAAATCGAGTGTTTTTATTGTAAATCAAAAGCTCAACGTGCTTCCTCAGCTAACTTCCATGTTTTGGTTGTGTGTCATCAGGCCATGTTCAGCCTGTGCATGGTGGAGAGCGAGGCGGACGAAGTGACCCTGCAAGGAGTGACCAGCGTTGGACTAAAGCATGCTTTGGACTTCGCCTACACTGGACAGGTGAGCGCGAGTAACAGCCGACACAACTGAAGAGACTGCAAAACAGACCAAGGTCCAAATCATGACACAAGGTCAAATGTGACTACATTTATGTGGACGCCCACTTCCAAAGTTCTAAAGTAATGTTTGCCGCATTAGTCTGACATGCAGTGAATCCGACCCCCCTCACTTAATGTACATTTAAACTCTCCCGGAAACCCACCATTTTAAAGAGAGCAGATACATGGCTGGACAGTCGCCATTATATCATTGTTTCAGCTCAGGTTACACTGCATTTGGAGGCGCTGGCCTGCTCTAAATCTGGGTGTAGTGTACTGTAACAGTGTAAGCAAGTCACGTTGTGGCCACCCTCTCAATAACTGGTGTAGGGCATAATACACGTATAGTACGTTCAATAGTGGCCCGTATTTTAGCATCCAAGAACCACCTACCGCTTCATATTCACCCACACACCCATAACTTTTCTGTCTAACAAATGCCAGCGACACCAACTCACCAAAGAGCCTTCACCAGTACACGCTGGACACATAACCAAGCGCATGTGACAGGCTTTACAAGCTGCCCAGCTGGTCCAAACAGCTACCCTCAGCCACTCCACACACGATAAAGCAGACGGTTATAAAATCACCTGCTATCAACAAACAGCCAACACTATGCTCTCTTTCAAAAAACAGCACCCCGTTTTATGTTGTCATCAATTATGTTATGTTGTATCAAGTAATGCAAATGTTTTGCACTGTAATAAAAAAAAAATACAAAGATTGCCACACTAAAATGTTGTCGATTTCATGTCTACAGTAAATGATAATACTGACGTAGAGCATGTACTCGGATGTAGTTGTTGCTTCACCACTGCCAAATATGTAGGAAAAATAAATCAGTACATGAATTTGACAGATTACCACTTCTAATCTCAGCCGGCTCAGTATTTACTGCACATGGGACGCTGTGTTAGTTAGGCGTGTGCAGGTGCTCAAGGCTTCACTGGCTACTATTGCTGAAGGGATGAAAAACCGAATTTCAAATACCATTACAAGTAAAGAACACGGCGTTCTTATTTCCAACCTCAAGCAGCCAGTGTCATGTGCACAAGGTCACGATGTTTGCGGCTTGGGCGATCATTTTAAATAACCTTCCTTGGCGGATATTAGTGCCAGAAATGGTCCAATAAGCAGCCTCGTGGATTATGGCAGTGTGCGCAGAGGCCAGGAACTTTGTAATTGCTCCTAATTTTATTTCCATAGTGGAAATGAGCAAAGAGCGAATCAGTTAGGCGGCGTAAGTAGGTCAACAGCAGGCTTGAAAGCCGCCCCGCTTTGGTTGGCTCAGCTCCTGTCTGCCCAGAGGAGATGATAGCAGATGAGATGAGGGCAATATGCTTAACGCCACACCGTAAATAATGACCTACTAAAAATCTCCCAGCCACATGTCATCAGGCCAGCAGGGTGACCGACAAAAACATACAGTCAGGAATCGGCTAGTAACACCCAACCTTATCCTGCATTCCAAGACCACATTGCAGATCTCACTTAATCACAGGAACATGTTGCACTGTTTCACTCCTATTACCAACGGGCCCAAAATGTCTCTGACCTCAAATTAAAAATCCTTTTCGAGATGAAAGAGTTCCGGGCTGGATTCTGCCATAAAGGAATCGCCCCCTCGTTGTGTCTACCCCTCCAGGTGAAAGCTTGCAATCAGCAAGCATAATGATTATCAGTTTACAGATGAGCGTGCTGCACTCCCACACTGAACCTGCCACAGCGATTTCTGCTGTGTGAGACTGAAGTGCTCGAGCTTTTGTGGGCCTCCGGAGTGGAGAGCAGGGTATGAAGAGCGTTCACTTAACAGTCGTTGCAGTTTTAGTCCTGGGTGTCCCTCTGTCGCTGCTGCTGTTTCCTGCCGGGACACTGATTGAGTCAGAGAAGAAATGCAAAATCTAGTGTTTGTTGTTTTTGATCATGTTTTCCTCATATTCCTCTCATAAAAGTAGCAGTGTTACCATTGGAGTAGAATTATTCTTAAATTGAGAGAATACAATGTGATTCAATCATCTTAATATGTAAAGCATTTGAAAGCCCGGAAAGATTGGGATGGCGGTTAACTGGACATCTGCCCTTGCCTGGCAGGAAACGAGACTGTGATAAATGGGTTTGGGTGGATGCAGATAATTGCAGAGAAGAAGAGAGAAAAAAAAAACTATCAGAAAAGCTTGCTGGGAATGGCTCTAAGTGGCCACAGGAAATATTTCACCCTTCTGAACAAATTGTTTGATGAAAGGTTCACATGAATGCAAAAATTAAGGGGTTTATTTTTCGCAGCAAAGCATGTCATCGGCACACAAGCCGACTAACATGTTTTTCGCAAAAATAAGTGCCCCAACCAGCACCGGAGGAAAGCAGTGCTCTTATATTGAAATTGCTATAATGAAATAAAAAAACACATGCTGTTTTTTTTTCAGTTTAAAAAATCCTAAATAATCATCGGATATTTTAGGCAGAGCCGTGTCCCACAGCTCTGCGGCTATGTAGGGCAGGCAAGGTTCGTTCCTGCCTTTATTACTTATAACTGCCATGATTAATGGCATGCTAAACTCTGTGTGGTCCAACGCTCAAACACAAGTGACAGTTTAACCTCTACACAATTCACATAGCGTGCCTCTGTCACTGAGAGCATTTGATGCATAAGGATGGGAAATATACACAGGAGGAAGCTCTGAGCAGAATCATTTCAGTTGCTGTTCATTCAGCACAACAGAAACATTTTGGTATGCTGTTATAATGTCACCAATGCTGTCATATTATGTTGAATATTGATCAGGGGGAGATCTTGAAATAGACAGAATGTCCTCATTACAATCTGAAAATGAACTTTACTACTAACAACGATGAGACACAAATATGTTATGTATATTAAAAATAAAGTACACGGCCAGATGATTAACTTAAGAGAGTTTAGTAAAGGTAACACAGTGTGTGGTGGTAAAATGATTTCCACGTATCTTTTTTTCAGATTTAATAATGATTAACCAGTGGTTTGCTTTAAGTATCATTAATGTTGATACATAATATGTTGCTATTATTACTACCCAAGAACAGGCACTAACCAAACAGTAATGAGTCACCTCAGTAAATCACAATTTACACTCAGTGTTTTACGGTCAGTGCAACGCAGTTTCGTTCCTAGGTTTCATTGTTAAACTCTTTTTCTCTTTGACATCTGACATATAATACTCATCGGTAGATATTCTGACATTAAAACTCTTAAATATCAAAAATGAAACCAGGAAAGAAACTTCTTGAATATGTCTGTGTTGATACGCTGGATATTTGTCACAATAGTGCCCACTTGGGGCCAAAATTATTATGATTATGATTGTTGTTGTTGTTGTTGCTGCTGTTGTTGTTGTTGTTGTTGTTGTTGTTGTTGTTGTATTTATATTTATATTTATTTTCTCTGTCCAGATACTGCTGGAGCCAGCAGTGATCCAGGACGTCCTGTCGGCAGGCAGCCACCTTCAGCTACTGGAGCTCCTAAGCCTCTGCTCCCATTACCTCATCCAGGTACACACAGATGCAGCTGTCTTATAATAGCAACGTGTGTAGTAATAAGACTAATAAGAAGTAATAATAACCCCTTCTCACTACAGGGTTCTCCTCAGATCATTGAAAATGTGCACTTGTGTTTCAGTTGGTTGATTTGATCCTGTCTGCTGGGACTGAAAAAAGACATTTAATAAATGAGCCACTTTACTAAGTGGATTTGCTATTTATATGAAGTTATTTATTACATTTCACCTGAAGTCAATAAGTATCCCCTTACTACAAACGACAGAGCAGCAAGGATCAGGATTCTTCAGCGACCAATCACAGACATTACACAGTTTACCCCGTGTGTGGTTCTTTTTCTACCTTGTGTAACATAAGTCAAATGTACCGTGTGCTCTCTTTTGCTCTTGCAAAATCAAGATTGTGACAGAAATCTGGATAAGGTGCTTAGGCCAAATTGTCCAGATTTGTTTTGGCCCCATCCCAGTCACAAATGCATGATCCAGAAAATCCATAAACCAGATTACAGCTGAGATAGCAGCATGTCAAATGATCACTGCATATGTAAACAGATAAACCCAATAAGGGAGCAGAGACAGTTTCCCATTTAGGGGCACACACTTTATAAGCTTTCTTACTGGAGTTATAGAACAAGGACACAATTAATTGATTGTAGTTTAGCACCGTGACTAGATGCAAGGTAGACGGCTTTGTCCAGGGAACAAAGTCTGTCTGCATGAGTCTCTAAAGCTAGTTAATTAACACAATTTATGTTGTGTGTTTAATTTGTGCATAAAAGAACAAGTTGTGAATTGAAGGGGGTGTAATATGTGCTTTTTTATTTTATGGCTGCGTATAAAATAGTTTAACAGCAAGTTTATGGGGTGATGGTAGGTGCATCTGCTTTACGTTTTGGTAGAGCCATATTAGATGCCGTAGATCCCCGATCTACAGCAATCTGTCATTAGTTGTCGAGTGTTTTTTTTTCTCCACGGGGTGATTACAGGTTGGCTAGATTCAGTGTGTTGCTCAAGGGAACTTTAGCAGTGTGGATAATTGTCAGGTAAGGCCAGATTTCTTCATAAAATAGGCCACCCTGTTGCCTATTTCCTGTCCTGTCAGAGACCAAAATGGATCTGTTGGAACTGAGGCAAAGTCGGCTCACTGCCGTCTGGGTACACAGCCAAAAACTGTAGATGAAGACACATCAGGCTGGGCTTGTTGCAGAATTACTAATCGCCACTGCATGCACAGTTAGATTTGTTCCAGTGGAAGTCTTACGTTTTGCAGGGGATTGCACGGGCTAATTGGTGTTGTGTGTCAGATCCCACACACCGAAGTCTAATATTAACATACTGTATTTTGCAAATTAAATCATTACAGTCACATCCCAATGCGCACTTTGCTCCAACATGCCATCTGCTGGTGGCAAAAAGCCCCATCACTGTAGGTTTGGGTTGACTTGTAAATATGTCGACCTAAACAAGAACAACAACGCACTTATGAATGAATCATGAGTTTTCCCGTTTGGCCGTGTCTGTACCGCATTATCGTGCGTGTGTGAGCTCATCGCGAGTCACATCAGATGACTGCTGTATTTGCTGTTTGGACTGAGTAGATAATAGAAGGTAAGGCCAGGCCAATAACATTGATTTACCAATACACAGCACAGCAGCTGATTGAAAACTAGATACATCAGCCAGTGTGACTCACCCACTGCCAACCACCAGTATGATGGCTGCTGATGTGCAGAATTCAGTTAATTGAATAATGAAGAACTGATCAATACCACACTTGCGCTATATATCACTCCAAGTCGTTGAGCTGAAATGATGCGACTGAAACATTGCACCTCTTATGTGTGTGGTATTGTTTGATTTTGTATTTATTCTAACTCTAATTCCATTTATGGTGGACCTTAAATGGTGTGTATTTTTCATAGGCTCAAAATTAAATACACTGCAAATGTCCTCGTAGACCAGTGTTAATAGTAACACTGGAAATTATTGTGATTTTCAGTGCAACATTTCTTTGAGGTGACTGGTTCATCCAATAACATATGGAATTTTTGTGAACATTATTACACTAGTCGGAGGGGGGGGGGGGGCTACTTGCTGATGCTGCATGTTTGTACGGTAGTTGCAGTATGACGGCCAGTAGATGGCAGTCTAACTCCATTAGTCAGAACCCTGCTTAATTGTGTCTGCCCCTTGTTTCCACATTTGGTATCTGTAATGATGGCCCTGAATCCTACTCGCATATATGTGTCATATTCTTATGAGATCAAGGCTACAGTAAATCAAAGACTAAATCACTATGTGTGGACTATTGCCTTCGGGCTTAGAGTTTGCCTGAAGGAGCCTCCCAGCAAATTTGAAATATTTATGATGTCGTCTTAAGCTGCTTGTAAGTACTGAGAGAAATTCCTTAAAATCAAACCATGACGTGGAAACTGCGCCATATGAAAACATGAGAGTGGAGGAGGGGAGTGTGGTAGCTGCTCCCGGTTTCACACACATTTTCTGAATAGGGGGGATTGGGGACCACCTTTAGAAGTTATTATCCTCCAGCCACCGTGGTGTATTTTAACAGGATGTAGTCTGACATCTGTCCCTTGAAGTGGATGTGAGATGCTCGTTCACATGTGTGTTTTCTGCGTGCATCCCGCAGGAACTGAGCAGCGTGAACTACCTGGAGCTGTACCGCGTGGCCGACCTGTTCCACCTCCCCGCCCTGGAGGAGGCCGTGGTGGGCTTCCTGGTGGAACATCTGTCTGAGCTGAGTCAGAGCCGGCAGGACGAGGCCCTGCAGCTGCCGTACCGTCTCCTCAGGGAGGTGCTGAAGAGCGACCGCCTCACCTCCCTGAGTGAGGAAGAGATATGGAAGGTAAGAGAGTGTGTGCCTGTGTGCCTGTGTGCCTGTGTGTGTGTGTGCAGGTGTGTTTGTGCGGTCAGAGGATTTCCGTTCCAACGCCAAACTTCAGGAGAAGCAGTTTTAAGGTGTAGAGTGGATGTGATGTTTTGATGAAAAGGAAACTGAGAAACAATCACCCCCGGCTTCCGAAATTTGGGACCAGAGGAAGAGATATGGAAGGTAAGAGAGTGTGTGCCTGTGTGCCTGTGTGCCTGTGTGTGTGTGTGCAGGTGTGTTTGTGCGGTCAGAGGATTTCCGTTCCAACGCCAAACTTCAGGAGAAGCAGTTTTAAGGTGTAGAGTGGATGTGATGTTTTGATGAAAAGGAAACTGAGAAACAATCACCCCGGCTTCCGAAATTTGCCTCTTGGCACCAACTTATACAGTGCAGTACGTACGGTATATACAAACTTACATAACACACACACTCACACAAGTTCTTGGCACACAGACTGTTGATCAACAGAGCAAACGCACCCATCTGCATATCATATGCTGCTTGTTTCTAATCACAAGGTGGGACCAAAGGAAGGAATGCTCCTTTCTGTGCGTGTGCCCACGTGTGTGGTGGACCCCAAGTCGGTCAACTCACGTGTGGGTGCATGCGTGATGAACTCCCGGTGTTGCGGAGTGGAGCTTAGCGCTGCGGGTTGGGGACTTGCCGTTTTGACTGTTCATTTGCACCAATCAGTCTCCCATCCTCCCACCACCCCACCACCACCACCACCACCTCCACCTCCTCTCTGTCTCTCTCCCCTTCTCTCCTCTGATTAGGCCCACCGCGGCTCCATCAGGGCCCCAATCCCCCAGCTGTCACTCGGCCGCCCGTCTGATTGAAAACAATCAGGCCTCTGATGGCACAATTACCCTGACCCTTTAGCCAGCCGCCGCCGCCATAATCAGCCTCTGATTAGGCTGCTTTGGGCCTCCTTCACTTGGCCCAGAAGGTTAATTTGGGCATCAGACGGAAGCGAACGGCAAGCGGGGGCTGCCCGTTGGAAAGAGTGGGGGTCTGTGCACACCAACACAGGACAGATATGGCTTGGCCGTCAATCATTGTCACTCAGAGATTTCTTAGGGTCTCTCCAGCTCTGGAAATCACATTCTCTCTTTTCCTTTTTCTGGGTTTCTTTTTTGTTGCTATTTCCCCCGCTCTTCTTTCTTGCCATTCCTTTGTTCTGCCTTTATGTAAGCCCCCCCCAACCCACTCTACGTCTCTCCCTCACTCTCTCATTTTCACACTCGCACACAAACACACACAAACACACACACCCGCGCTCTCTCTCTCTCCCACTTTCTCTTTCAGCATGGAGGGGAAGGAGGGAGCGAAGGAGTTGATTTATTCTGTGCCCTGAGGAAGTTGTGTGATGCAGCGTGACCTTCACAGTCAACTGCCGTAGCGCACATGCACGCACACACACACACGCACGCTGTCACTTCAGAGCTACGAGGAAAAGGCAGGGCGGGGACAGCGAGAAACAGAGGTGGAGACAGGAGAGTGGCACAGATACCACAGAAAGACAATCCTGACTTGCATGTTTGTTGCATATTCACAATTTAAGAATAATTTAAAGGGGAATAAAGGGAAAGTGTTCTACATGCTGTGCATAGATCATACACCAAATGCTGTGTAATGGTCTCTGTAGGCATACCTATAATGATATCCAATATTTGTCTAATTTGTATATAGTCACCCTTGTTGTCGGTCTCCACTGGATCCAAAACTCGCCTTATTTCCACAGTTCTAGGTTCTCCCAGTCTCTGCGCTGACTATTCGAAAAGAACACTTTGTTTTTCTGATAATGGCATCAGTGATCTCCAGTCATCTCGCCCACATTCACACCTCGTTGCGGCTAAATAACCTTGCACTGCTCTCAAGTTCAATTAACTCCCGTCTCTGGAAACCAGTTTGCCTGCAATAAACAGAGGATGCCTGTGGATATTTACAGTTTCCATATTGAATGCTACTGATTAATAAATGCCTGTGTGTGTGTGTGTGTGTGTGTGCCGTCTTGCCTCAGCCTTGACATAGTAGCCTTTAGTTATCTAGAAAAACAATTATGATTAGCGGTCTTTCACTTGTTTTTCCTCTTAACATACGCCCAAAGAAAGCACAAATGATGTAGCCAGCTACACCTCTATTAAAACTTAAGTTTGATGGAATTAGAATTTATATATATTTAGCAGGTGGCACATTTATTGAAAACTGGACCTATTGAGGCATTCCTGAGTTTAATTCTATTATAGTCTATCTATATGACTGGTTTATCCTTGAACTATGTATAGGAACAGTCCATGACCGTTCTTCCATTTGTCTTCCTGCCTCTAGCTGGTGGTGCTGTGGTTAGAACATGACTGTCGCTACCAGTACACTGAGGATCTCCTGCAACACGTGCGCTACGGCCTGATGGACGTCCCCACACTGCACCAACTTGCCCACGGCCACCCGCTGGTCCAGTCCAGCCCCACCGCCGCCGCCCTGGTGGACGAGGCCCTGGACTATCACCACGCCACCTTTGCGCAGCCCCTGCGCCAGTCGGCCCGCACCCGGCCTCGCTTCCAGTCCCTCACCCTCTACATAGCCGGCGGGCGGAAGCGGGAGGTGAGCAGGGTCAGGGAGCTGCGCTACTTCAACCCGGCGGCGCAGGAGCACGTGCGCGTCGCAGGCGGGTCCAACTGGAGCGAGCTGGCGCCCATGCCCACCGGCCGCAGCCACCACTGCGTGGCCGTGATGGGGAACTTCCTGTTTGTGGTCGGCGGGGAGGTGGAGCACGCCACCGGGAGGACGTGCGCAGTAAGGACCGCCTGTAGGTATGACCCCCGGGGCAACCGGTGGGCCGAGATAGCCTCCATGAAGGCATGCAGGGAGCACTTTGTTCTGGGAGCTCTGGGTCAGTACCTGTACGCCGTGGGGGGCAGGAACGAGCTGAGGCAGGTGCTGCCCTCCGTGGAGCGCTACTGTCCCAAGAGGAACAAATGGATGTTTGTCCAACCCTTTGACCGCTCACTGTCCTGCCATGCCGGCTGCGTGGCTGACAGCCTACTCTGGGTCTCAGGTACACAATGTGGCAAAGAAGGCCTCCAGATATACACCCATTCTGCCCCGTGCGATACTCTTACCTTGATTCTACACACACCTGTACACGATGCCCTGCACAGACCTGGCAACACGTTGCCTGCTTCAGGCATAAAGTGTTTGTACCAAAATGTGCGGCTCTGTGATCAAAGCCCGGGCTGCTGTTGCTTGTTGTGTTACAGGTGGGGTGACAAACACAGCTCAGTACCAGAACCGACTAATGGTGTACGATCCAGAACAGGTAAATACAATGTGACGACAGTTTACACATTAAATCAAGCCCAGTTATTGTCTATTATACTGTATCACCGCTCCATGTTATGGCAGACTTGTGAGCGGGCAGTGAAGAGTTTCACATTTTTAAAGCTGCCATTACGGGCATAATGATAATAACAATGGACCATATTACAAGTGTAATGGGAAGGAGATGTTTAATGGCCCCACAGTGTGTCATCATCAAACTCTATGGTTTCGTTGATATCTATAGGGATTTTTAGTATCTGTGAACACGTTTATGTTTTACAGCCTCCAACTTTACTGTCTTGTTTCACTGACACTGCTCCAATCAGCGCTCTTTGCAGCTGCCACAGTCAGGAAGGTTTGCAATGGCTCCTTAGGTTCTTACTCAATCTAGACTAGAAAACTAACTTTGGCAATTTCTGCCAGCAACTGTAAACTAGGGTGTTTGAATGATCATTTTTAGCACCAACTGTCCCTTAGTGTCAAAAATAGTTTCATAAAAGTCTATTAAACTAAAAAAGTTAAAAGCTGTTAACTGTCAGCCAAAACACGTCAGTGTGATGATAAAGTTCTTCACATTACTAAATTGGAACTGTTAATCCATAGCCTATAAATTAATTTTACACCAAGTATTGTACTGTAGCATATCTTCGGCCCCAGAATTCCTCTTCCTCTCCTGCTCAAGTGTTTTTTTCATGTCCTCTGAGACTGAGCGATGTTTGCAGTATTGGCATAGTCATGAAAATACAACTGTTTTTTACGGTTAATTTTAAGTCTGCCTTCGACTCCACAGGAGTAAATATTACTGATTTCAAGTGATGCAGAGCTTTTGACGAGAACGCAGTCCACCTTTACATCAGTGTAACAACCGCGGCTTCTTCCAGAACAGTAATGCAGACCTTATGTTTGCTGTGATGGATTACACAACAGGCCAGGGTTTGCTAATTGATTTTCACACCATATGGAAATTAATTGAAACCAAAGGCACCCAGGAAAATAAGAAAACTAGATCCTTTTTTTTTTTAAACTCCACTTACTTTAGAATATAATCAGTAGGCTGTAGTTAATTACTCATGCTTACTGGTGGAGCTGGTCCCTGAATATAAATTCACCCAATATATTTCTTCCTTAAGTTATGACCTTGTATCCTTAATACAGAGTAAACTATCCTATAGACAAATGTTTATTTTGTTGCATTTTCTCAGCTCATCATGGATTGGAATGGGTTTTTATTGAATAGCATTTCTGTATTTACACATAGTTGACTACAGTGGAATGTGGCGAGCTTGAAGCTATGTTTGTGTATGTTTTGAGCCAACTGTTGAAGAGGCCTACATCTTTTCCGAGCCTGTATATATGGTATGGAGGTATGAAGTGTGTATAAGTGTAAGGTGCATACCCATATGGGTGTGCATTTGTTCGTTTTGGCGTTGGAAGTGAAGAAGCGAGCGAAAAAGAGAGAGGGAGAGAGTCTCATTTGTATTCACCATGAATCTACATTCACCTGCCAGAGCAACAGCAACCCCCCACCCACTCTACCCTCAACAGATGGCCACCCGTCAGCTCCCAGCAGAGACGCACACACACACACACACACACACACAAACAAACACACACACACACTTTCTCTGCCTCAATCAGACTCTGACACACACACAAACACACACAGACACACACACACACACACACATCCACACACTGACACAAAATAAGCTTCAGCACACTTAGTGAAATGAGCAGGGATCCTCGGTGTAAAATGGAGTGGCTGAAACATATGATTAGAAATAGGGAGGGAAGTCATTAGTAGAAACCAGCGCTCCAGTGTCACGTTATTTATCTAGCACTGAGCATACATCAATTACCCATGCATGGATATGCTTAAATATTAATCTTCGTATTCATCCTCCTTCCCTGCCCACCCTCTCCCTCCCTCCCTCCCTCCTCCTATGTCTCACCTCCTTCTCATCTGCGTCACATCGTTCTCCCCCTCACCTTTTCCGCCCGTCCACCTGCTTTCCTCTCCCTCGCTCCATTTCTCCTCCGCCTCCCAAGGACCGGTGGTTGGCCCGCAGTCCCATGCTGCAGAGGCGAGTGTACCACGTCATGGCAGCAGTGAGGAGGCAGCTCTACGTGTTGGGTGGCAACGACCTGGACTACAACAACGACCGCATCCTCGTCCGCCACATCGACTCGTACAACATGGACCAGGACCAGTGGACCCGCTGCTCCTTCAGCCTCCTCACGGGTGGGCGAATAGCCGCAGCTACAACTACGTCAACATGCAAAACACCCACAATTCCCAATGAGTGTTGCGCAGATTTACACCATTTTCAGGTCCCCTCGCTTAATGTGAAGCTACAACTAGCCTGCCTATGTCCAAATGTATCAACTTCCACTTCACCAAGGAACAGGCCCTCATATAAACCCATGTAAAACCACAATACATGCAGAAGCTTTTCAGATCAAACAAACCAGCAATGCTGCACAGTAGATAAAGCATATCAGACCTGAGAGAGTATTCGGACGCAAGGTTGCCGTTTCCAGGGCACTTTGCTTTTTTTCAAACTTTAACTTTTATTTAGTGAGACGTTTTCAAAGTAAGAGAGGCATAGCATGAGTGGTAAAAACAAAGCACTCTCTCTCTTCATCCTCTTTTAATCACAAAACATTTAAAAAACAATGCTGTGCAGGGGGTTACTGTGCTATACATGGGAAATACATGCATAGCATCCACTGCTTTAATATTTTATAAAAAAAACCTTGCAAAGTTCAGTTGACCTTACACTTCCTCCCACTTCTCCTATTGTGTCCGTAAAAAGTTTGAGACAAAGTCACAAGAAAGAGAGAAGCCGCTCAATCTTAACTTTCACACACACCCCCGCCCTTGCCCCCTCGTTCTCCATTTATCTCCCTCTCGGCCTCTTGGGGGACGTGGAAGTCATATTGTCAGCATGCCCTCTGCTCGGCACGGTGAAGCATGTGTCAGCTCTGTCGTCCTCAGGTCAAAATGAGTCCGGTATAGCCGTCCACGATGACAGGATCTATGTGGTTGGAGGGTACTCCATTTGGACCAACGAGCCCCTGGCGTGCATTCAGGTGAGAGACGCGGCTTTGAGAATCACTCACAACTTTTGGGATGCTTCAGAATGATCAGAACTTGTGTAATATAAATAGGCGAATACAGATTGAGCTATTCTATGCTTTTAATATACTGCTCATATCATATACAAAATATCGAAATATCTACTAGATAACATCTTCTGTTGTTAACATCTGGGACATGGCCATGGAAGTCTCGGGAAAGTGGACCTTTATTTCCCCCCATGATCCTCAGGAGGATGGAGGACGAAGACATTTGTCATAAGTCAAAGTATTTTTGTAATGCTGTTAAGCTAAGATGACCCAGTGATAATGCCTGCACCTCGTGTTGTACGAGTGTGTGAGTAAGTAAGTGAGAGGTACTTTGCGAGGTGCTTTAAATAAGTGCAGTCCATTTAGAATGTAATTCCTCCTTTGCTGCTGTGTAAATGTAGGAATGATTGCTATGTGAATTGTTGGCTTAGGGGATTTTAACAAGGTCATTTTTCCTTTTTGAATTCCAGTTGGAAACTGGACAGAGCAGTCCGTTTGTGTTGTATTTGTACTGTATTTTAAAGGTTTATCTGACGCTAACAGGAGAATTTGGTGGTGTAGGTTAATCAAATCGAGTGGATCTCTTCCGAAGTTAGGCTTTTCTTTTGTATGAGACATTTGTGTACCCCTTGCAAAGAATGGTCACATGCCAACATACAAAATGCATGCATTGTTATTTTAAAAAAAGGGTCATGAACCATAAAATTGGTCAGGGGATCACAAGAATGCCATGTGCCATGAATTCAAGCCACTCCACGAGAATGGAGGGCCACCATCATGGCGAATAGTCCGCGCATGTGACCAAAGTTTTAGGAGTCTTGAAAAAAAAAAAAAACCCAGCTTGTAGTTATCACAGAATGTTGTGGTTGACTGAACAACAAACAGACAGACGTTGCCATGGATCTAACCTGGCCGCAAGTTTGTTTTTTTTTTTTACGAGGAGAAACTTATAACACTCTATAAATATCCTCTTTCCAGGTGCTGGATCTGAGCACAGAGGGGAAGGAGGAGGTTTTCTACGGGCCAACGTTGCCGTTCGCCTCCAATGGTATAGCAACCTGTTTCCTCCCTGCTCCTTATTTCACCTGCCCAAACCTTCAGACTCTACAAGTACCCCATCACAGAATAGGTGCTGTCTGAACCACTGATGAACAAAGTGTCAGGAAAAAAAACATGAACACGCCATCAAAGGGGGAGGGAGCCTCGAGTCAACTCTGGACAGTATTTGCAGTTGTGATTTACAGTGACAATAATGTTACTGATCATAGTAATCATCTGGAACCTGCCGCCTGCGTCACACGAGTGCGCTGGGATTTTCTAAGACTCAAATGTAATAACGTGACTTTCTTGATCCATAAGAGCCGTGTTTTTCCTCAGGCTTCTTGGAAAATCAGACACAAGCAGCTGTCACAATAACAAAGCATTACTGCTGTATTTCCCCAAAGACAGACGCCATACGTGATGTCCAGTGAAGATGCAATGAGGAGTATACGTAAAAATAACTCCCGAAGGATTGAAACCCCCGAAGAAGACAGGAACACAATGCCAAATTCTATTACCAATTAAGTGACTTGGGATTTTTTTTTGTTCAACCATCGTAGGGCTGTGGGAGCATTTGTAGGTAAAACAACTATATAATGTTTCAAAGACACTATAACGGCTTGAAAAATGTGCTGCATTGTTTTTCAAGATACGCAGGATCAAGCCTGTCTTGCGTCTCGACATCTTGCATGTACTTCTTGGGTGTCAACCGCCTGGGTGCAGAAGCCGATCGACGCACCTATGACCGTGTAATGTTTTGCTTTAAATAAAATAAACATCGATCGGTTCGACAGCTGCAGTGACATACCGCTGTATGCGAGCATGATATCGCCCTGGGCTCAAGACGTTTTATTGTCAAAATAATGTCATTATCATTATTCAGAAAATCTGAGAAAAATTCAAATCTGCCAAGTAGTCTCCAAAGGGGGTAAATAATAACTGCTGATTTTTATCAAAAAAATCTTGTGAACAAAAGAGAGGATCCCTGCGCCTCCCTCCTTACCGAAGCTATGTGTCAGGGAGTGGGTTAGTAAGGTTGGAAAATATATAGATGGTACATAGGTAAAAGAAGCAGGACGGAATTTTATGAAAAAAGTACAGTTTCAAGTATTGTGTGTGAATGATTTAGGAGCAAAAGATAAGTGCACACCAATTTAAGGCATCAACCCTGCTGCCATCCCTTTGTATAAATGATCTATCCGCCTGTGATACTGTTGGAGGGACGGAATGCATCACAGCAGAAAGCTGCTCAGATGAGGGAATGCATCGCTGTTTGGTGAGGCTAGACAATGACTTGCAATGACATAAAATGAGACTCAGTGATTATGGGAGACAGAAGTGAGGCTTCATGCGATTAGTTGCAAACTAAATCCGGATTGCAAGGGATTGCTGTGACTGTGGAAAGGCGGCCGAGAATTGGAACAAAAAGCACTCCACTATAGTTTTTTTTTCCCCTTATTCGCCGCAGAACTCTTTAGGCTCGCCCACGACTGTCATCTAATCTGTAATTCAGAGTGCCAAGCTAGCGGAAACAGATCCAGCACCTTGTGGCACAAGCACAAATGGTATGTTCGTGCTTCAGTGCCCACATTTCTCACTTTTCTCTTTTTACCCCAGTAAAGTTGGACAGTTAGAAACTGGACAACCCCCCATATTTATTTCTATAAATATTTTACAGTATGTTAATGATGGTTATTTGAGGTAAAGCTCATACAGGCACGTCGGGCAGCTCGGGGGGACCTTTGGGTAGGAAGCAGCTTCTGTTAGTAAACAATGAAAGCCTGCAGGTATATTGACAGGTATGAGCCCATTCGTATTTATTGTCATGTTTTATTTTGTCAATATAATAAAAGCTCCATCCAAATGCAGAACTGCATGTTCTGTACACTATGTACATTATATACAACCTGATTAGACTCGATAGAAAAATGTTAAGCTCATGCATTAAAAATGGTCGAAGTTCAGTAGGGACGTCTTTAAACATTTCACAGTAGCTTGTCTCCATGTAGATTTTGTTTCCCCAGGTACTACACAAGTGGTTTAGGCGTTAATGATCACAGTAATCAACGAGCTGATTTTATAAGATACTTTACACTTTTTGATGAACCAACTTTTCAGTCCTCTTCCAAACTGGTGATTTCAACCTGCCCCCTCTCCCCAAGGAGGGACAGCAACCTCCTGTACGCACTCCTGTTACACAGAGAGATGTGCAGATGGCGGTCATGTTAGACACGTGCGATAAAGCACCCAGCGGCAGAATATTTCCAATCCTGCACAGAACACCAGTTTACTGTCCAGACAACTTGGAAATAGTTTAAGGCAATGAATAGGGGCTAGGTGGCCTCCAGCATACGAGTCATGCACACGCTCACCTCAAGGCGATGTTCCTGCCCAGTCCTCTCTTGTGTTCAGTGTTTCTCAGGCCGAGAGACAGGTTGGGAATAAGAGCGTGGAGCACCGGGGGATCTAGAACAGCCACCGTCTCCAGGGCACTGTATACCTGCCTGTCATACACTCCCTCATTCTCCTCCGCAAATGACCTAGGAGCATCGGGATGACACAAACAGTGAAAGCCATTGAGTACAGACTCAGCTTGTATGCAAGACAGTTTTCCACCGTGCCACACCTGTGGCTATTATCACGGTCTAGAACATGTTTATTGCTAAACATTATTGTCAGTTACCGTAGGACGGTGATCATCTGGTCACACGGCCCCTCCGTAGATGCAGCAGCACAACGCTCCACCACAAGCTGCAAAGCATCTGTGCTTATCTTTCTCACTGTGCAGAAAACAAAATATACTTGTATAATTAGACAGACCACCTGTGATTACTATTTACGTGTGCGATATGAGCCAGAGTAAGAAATGATTGTTCGCATTAATGTTAATCGTGTGCAACTATCTCACTGAAAAGGGATGTTGAAGCTAAGCGTGTCTTTATTTTTTAAGAACTTTGAGGAAAGAACTGTTTCCTCAAATTTGTGATCCTCAATAGGCAGCACCCTGCCGAAAATAACCTCGGGTTATTTACTGATTAGTTCTCCTATTAGCAGCACATGTTAAGGTTGCCAGATGACATCAATGGGAGCACCAGCACCGCATTATGTTAACTGGACAATCGTTGTATGACGCTCCCCATGTAGAAAATGGAGATATTACTTGCTCCCAAAATAGAAAACTAAACCTATTCAGAAAAAAATAATCAGATTGTTTGCGTGTGCGAGCATGTTACCCACCCTGCGGATCATTGAACAACATCACACAGCGCAGCAGGGAGGGGAGGGGCAAAGTGAGGAGGGCGGGGTCTGAATCGTTGTTCCTTCGCAGAAGCTCCAACATGAAGGTCAGGGCTGACGCAAGACGAGGTGGAGGGGCGTTACCTTTGACCAGCAGGAAGCTCTCACTGTAGAATCAGAGGGGGGGGTTACTAGTGAATATTATTTCCATCATTAAGTCAATATATCTTTTGAAAGAACAAGAATGTGTATCTCAAAAGTCATGATAATTCTAATTGAGATACTCAATCTTTTCAATAAATGGATTTGCTTGACTGGAATCGTATCAAAAGTAGAATACGGAAATGAGAAGGGGAAACCCCTTTCCAGTTCAAGAGACCTACCAAAGCACCTCCAGGATGACTCTCCTCAGAGCTGCCCCTCGGCTGGTTGAGTTGGCCTCACAGGCACTGAGAAGCACCGGGTGGTTGGCAATGATGCCAATGGAGGGTGAGGCGGGAAGGAAATGGTCCAGATATCTGCGGGTAACTGAGCGCAGCTGCTGCTTCAGGTGGACCCCCTGTGACTGAGACACACTGGAAGCCACTGACAAACCCTGCAGGGTAATGAAAGGATTGGAACACAATTACATTGGGACAACTGATGAAATGGGTTTTTGATTTCTTTTGGATGACACGCAATGCCCTTTGACCTGCTGCGCATCCTTATTGTCCAAGAAGAGATTTTGTCACAGTGTATTTCCTCCCTAACCTGGAGATATAGTGGTAGGCTGTCCTTGAGAGCTTTATCCTGCTGTGTGACGTTGTGGGGAAGCAGTAGCCCATCCACGATGCGGAACAGCAGCTGCTGGGCTTTGGATGTGGCCAGCAGGGGGCTCCAGTGCTTCACTATGCAGCCTGGATGGAACAGAGACCATCACACAGAGATATTCACACATGGTGACTCCTTACTCTTGTGTCTTTCTTGGATTATATTGTAAAATCCACAAAACACAGTGTTCCAGAAGATTTGTGTATCGTAAATGCGATCTTGAATTGGCTTTCCACCTACCAACAGCACAGTAGGTCAGCTGCAGACCCTCTTGGTTCTTGCTGACCAGAGAGGGTTTTATGTGTTTCAGGATGTCTCCCATGTAGTCCAGGGCTCTGGTCACCATTGCTGACCGCTCTGACAAAACCTGTAGTCCATTGTACACACAGCCTACGGCCTGATACCACGAAGAAGCAGAAAAGAAAGGAAATTCATCCAGGCCATTTCATGTATATGCAGGCTGCAGTAGCAGCGACAATGACATGCTCAGCAGACATACATTTTTACTTAGATGTGCTAAGTAATGTATATGTTATACAAACAAAGGAAAGCGCAACATCCCAGGGATGTAAATGGGCTGCTCACAGCGAGGCTGCACCTGATTACAGGCTACGTCTCACACAACACTTGTTCTCTTCACTATAAACCAAGTGCTTCCTGTAAACTCTCCGAAAGCACTAACACAGAAGGATGAATTTTGCGGATATCACTCACACACGGGTGTGTACGCGTCAGTTGCGAGCATGTGTTACCTTCACAAACAACTCCAGGGCTGAAGTGGACTTGAGCCCGGTGGCAACGGGCTGGAGGCCAGCTCTCTGCAGCAGACCGTCCACCTCTGGAAGCCTAAGCACGAGCCGGGTCAGCTCGCCCAACTGCTCCTCCACGGCACGACCTGGGAGAACATTGGCCTCTGTTATTAGCGGTCATTAACTATTAAGCACTATTAAAAAAACAGACAACTGTTAGATATTGCTTAAAAATAAGCATTTACCACACATCAATTTGTGAAATAGAAATTGATGTGTGGTAAATGCTTATTTTTAAGCAATGCTCAAAATGCTCAAAATTGAGAACACCAAAAACCCGGGGCTGAACGAGTGTAACTGCGTTACTTTAGGAAAACACACTGGAGTGTTGCATTTGTTAAGATCTTTCACGGGTCAATAACATTCCTCAAGACAAATATCATCAAGTTAGGCTTAGCGATATGGCCATAAAATTTACAAATACAGCAAAAATAGCAATTTATGAAACTACCAATGAAACACATTTGGGTACACTTGATACATTTGCACCATTATGCAGCTGTGCGTAAACTAGCTACTTATTGATCACCTTGTAGGATCAAGATTTACCATCAATTCAATAGCATTACCGGTTCTGCTGTCCGAACCATCGGGGTTCTTGTGGAGGTGCTGCTGTAGGACACATCGGAGCCAGGACCTCACTGACAGGGTTTGTGCTGAGCTTGATATGCCGGTACCCGAATCACCGCTTAATGAGGACACTAGTTCGCTGGAAAAGACAGGGGCAGATATCACTGAGCACATTGTAACATGCAATTACAAAAAAAGGCTAGCGTGTTTACTGGCGCAAACTGCTGAGGACAATAAATAGAAGCATCGAGCGTTCAATAGGTAAGTGGCAAGTTCACGATGAAAAAAGAAAAAAAACACAGTGTGTACACAGAAGAAGGTGAAGGATATGGGACATAAAATACGTTTTATGCTGTGAGAAGACTAACACTAATACGATTGTTACAAAACTTCCCATTTTGTACCTCATTGTGATGATCATCTGTGTGCTCTGCCAACAATGGAATTAACTTGGCCTCTTCCCATTGCATTTCTAGACTTGAGTTGACTTAAAATTGTTCGTGATGAGGAGAAGGATAGAAGGAGGTGAACATTTCTATCCAAGGTGCGATATCACTTAATTCAATTCTTGCATGAATTTTTATAATTCCCACATTGGCAACAGCTCAAACTGAAGAGAAAGGAGGCTTGGCAGCATCCTTGTTCTGCCTTAATATAAAGGGGGGGTAAAACCTTAATATCATGTGGCACTGTGTGAAAAAGACTTTTGAGGTTAAAACAGTCATGGTGTTTTGTAAACTTGAATGAAATTTTAAAGATCAGTTACATTTTTGATTCCGTTTCGAAGGATGGGTACAATTCTTTCATTCAAATACATTTTCATTGATGCTCAGGATACTTAAGCTAACAGACACTTCCCAATAGACCTAGAGGACAAACACAATTGTGTTAACCACTCTGCTTTATGATGAGGCTTCATAGCTGACAGGTACACAGGTACACCCTCCTATCATATGGCGAACCTAATGTTCTCCCAGAGTGTGGAGGTAAAAGTTATTGGCGTTCGTGGCATAACCATCTGCAGGGAAAACGAAAGGGAAACTGTACCTATTCTGGAGCAGATGGGGAAGGTAGCGAGTCACCAGCAGCGGGTGAACCATGTCGTCCCAGGCGAAACACTGCATGATGGAGTGGACCGGGTTGGGCTGAAGATCTTGGGGGGCAGAGCTGGGCAAATCGAAGGCGAGCAGGGTGAATCCTGAGGAAGATGAAATCCTCTTAAAAAAATCATATCAATAAATGTATGAAAGCACGTATTCGTTATTCCCCAAGTCTTAGGCCTAAAATCATCTCATCCTCTAGTTCAACCACTCATGGCTTTCTCTCTGCCCTTTCGAATGATCTCCTTTGAGCAGTAGCATTCAATATACTGTATATTGGCTGCCACAAACTTAGTTGTACTCTTTTACAAAACTCTTTTTGCTCTCGTAAACCAGGTCCGTTTATAGCCTCGTCTTCCAACCCAGTGTCCCTTTCACTCCCCGTGGGTGTGACTGACCTGCAGCAGCATCTGCCAGCTGTGCCGGAGGGGTCTGTGAGAGGCGGAGGCTCCGCAGGAAGGGGAAGAAGTGCGCCCAGAGGGCCGCTGCCACCGCTAGGTGGCGCTCTTTCCCCACACTGGTGGCAGTAGGAGCCCAGGCCAAGGTGGGTGCTGACTGGACACCGCGCTGATGGACCCGTCTGGAAGGACACATAGACAGACACAACAAGAAACCAGATAAACAAATATAACTAATGCAAAATCAGAACAGCGTTCCCTCTTGTGTACAACATCTTCCCCCTCCCCCCGCTCCCTCCTGACTCCACCCTCTATATTCTCAAATCCTTCTGCTCTGCAGTTTCTCTTTCTCCACTTCTTCATGTGTTTTCCCCTGTCTTCTCTCCTGGGGGATTACTGGTGCGGTGGTGCGCTGTAGTGTGGAGCGGAGCAGGATGGAGGATATTATAGCCATAGAGTAGAGGCTAATGCTGATCCCCCCCTGTACACAGACTATACTTTGGCTCTTGTGGCTCATCCCTGGCCCTGGCCCCAGCCGCTACAGCAGCCCCACAGTGGCTGGCATTAGCCCAGATAAGCAGCTGAAGGAGCTGTAATCTCATTTAGACCGGAGATGATCCTCCTGTCCCCCCCCCCCCCCCCCCCCCCCCCCCCCTCGCCCCCCCCCCCCCCCCCCCCCTCACCGATAGGGGGGTGTGTGTGTGTGGATGCGGGGTTTGAGGTGTGCAGGGAAAGAGAGAGGAGGAAAGGACAGTGGGACGAGCAAACCCCCTCCCCCCTGCCATATCAAATCCCATCCTCAACCACACACTCCAGTCTCCTTCAATGGCATGCACACATACACACACACCTCAACGGTGCCTTCCCTTCCAGCAAGGTTGCATCTAATCCAGAGAGAGCTGAGACAATCGATTAGAGTCTGAATTCATTAGCCTCGTTACTACTGCGGAATAGGCCTTTCACACCCATCAACCCTCATTGTACAAGACATCGTCAGAGACCCCACTTAATCCTCCCCGCTGCAGCTTCTTACACCATGTACACACAAACACCCAGCACCAAAACACCATTAGGGCCCCCGTTTAACCCTTCCTCCAGCTGCACCCAACACGCAGGCACATGGCATCCTAATAATGACAGAAAGGCACTTGCCCATCACACGGCCTTGAACTTAAACCACTTCCTCTTGAAAATGATGCATGCTAATGCATAGGTTACTACATTTTTGGTAAATTTGGTAAAACGTCTTAATGCTTATGAAGGAAAACGCTTCACAGGAAGGCTTGAATTTTATCAAATCAAGGAGATGGGTATTAATCATTTTCTAGTGAAAACCAATACAATGGGGAGTGCCAATGTCAGCTCACCTTATCAACCAGTGCCACCCACACCTTCCCACTGCTGACGGCCATGGGAAGGAATCAGAAAGAGGAATTACGCCTGGGACAGGCTTCTCTCCTCAGCACCATGGCGATGGCTGTCAAGAACAAATATTCCGACCCTCCACTGTCTCAGCCATTGGCAGAATAATTCTCTTAATGTGTGCAGATTCCACACAGCTCTTCATAGACATAATGATGCACAGGCTAAATTATCGAGGCTACATAATTACCCATTAATTGTGTCACAGGAAAGGCATTAATCACAAAGACATACTGAGAATTCGAATTAAGTTTAATTTGGTGGGACGGAGTGGGAAGAGAGAGAGCATGGTAATTTTTTTATTTTTTTTATTTGGTTAAATGGGTCAGTGTGGTCCAGGCCATAATATGGTGCACCTCTGGGAGTTTTTCTTCTTTTCTCGCTCTCTCCGTGGCCATTAATGTGCAAATGTGTGCCCCCCAACCCCAAGACACGAGATGGGAAGTTTGGGAATTAGCAGCGCTAACCAGACACCACGTTAATGGAGAAATAAGAGCGGTGTACACATGAGTTAGTGTTTCACTTTGGTGTTTGGACGGGTCCGTGGGTCTGTATAGGCAGGGCGCAGAAGGTGGAATGGTTACACCGGAGAATTAAAGCAATCCTACACCAACATGAAACCGTTGGAGGGGTAACACTTTGCAGTGTCGTGGTGTTTCAGCACCTTTTTTGTGGGTGGCACAAACACAACACTATGTTTATTTAGGGTCAATAAAAAAACAAGTTAATAAATCACAGGTATGTATAGTACTACAGCACAGCTGGATATACTGTACATACTCAGTAGTCTGCCTATTGAACCTCAGTACTTTGCCTGTAGAACTGTAGCCAACAAGTATTATATCCGGCAATCGATACTCGCTCAGATTTGTACTTGTGGTTACAATATCTGATCACACAATCTAAAGCTAGTCTACTCAATTTCTTTGTGTTTTAGCATGGAGCATCAGGTTATTCCAGCAAATAGAAGCTTTGATCTAACTACCTGCCAAGGCCCAAATAACTGACAGCGAGGAGAAATAACATATCCAAATATTTAACATTCAATAGTATTATTTATGGTCATAATGTCTGATGCAAAGACAAAACAAAGGGTTACTGCTAAATTAAAAGCTGGCAATGTGACACAATCTAGTGCTCGCCAAACGATCACACATCATTTCTCACTTCATAAACTCAAAGTCTCACTTGACTTCTATCGCCTGTCTCCTCCGTTCCCACCTCCATCTCCCCTCCTAAACAGACAGGGTGTCAGCTGCAGGTAACTGACCCTCTGCTGGGGTTGTTCATGTAACCAACACCTGTGTCCTACAGCTGAACCCGCCCCACTGACCATAGTCTCTGAATAGCTCCATAGCCCTACTGCCGAACCCAGGACCACAGGAGGGTATGCGGAGGGTCTCCTGGGCCTGTAACTCTATTCAGGGCTTGGCAGCACCTGGTGAGGGTGACCCGGAGGCCACTAGGCTTCCTGAGACTAACAGGGGGCCTCAACGCCACATCAAGTCTTTACAGACACTCGCTCCCGCTGACAGCACAATGCACCTTTTGTCAGTGCGGAAATTGATTGGACTCTGGACTGTGCTGGGATCACGCAGAAGCCATTGTTTTCCTCTGCCGTGGCCACTTATCACATTTTTATGAAAGCTTAGCTCGGCCTTGGCCAGAGAACATTTGTCTGAATGTGTCTACCATCTTGGCAGTGAAAGAGAAAAAAACGGAGAAACCCGAAAAGTGGTACGAGATAAGTTGCAGCCGAGGCGTAATTACACCGGCTGTCTCACCTGAGCTGAGCGAGGACGATCTGCAGAAAGCCCAGGGCGGAATTCAGCTCGGATTGGCGGCAGGCGGGGAGCAACCAATCGAACCCTTCATTTAGCAGCTTTTCCTCGGATAGGCTGAGGTTGGTGCTCGTCTCAAACACCTCGGAGACACCATCTAGATAGGAACCAAGTGGCCCCCAGAGGGCAAGTTTGCGGGAGACCTCTGTGGTCTTATTGTAGAACTCTTTGGCCGTCTCGTTGAAGGCGGAAGCCAGCCAGCAGGCCTGGGCACCAACGTCTAGACCCCTTTCCTTGATCGCAGATCATGTTAAAAATAAATAGAAGTGAACTGGTGAAATTGACATTAAAAAACTTCCAACCGAATGAATTTCATTGATTTCAAAAATAAGCAACCGTACCTGGAACAGCAACAAGAGTGATAGCTGTCCCCTCCAGACAAGGGTGCGGTGCCCCGGGGGGCAGTTAGCGGGAAGGAAGCCCAGCAACTCACAGGCTCTGCTGGCCACATCCTCCAGCTCCATCTGTCGGGCCACCGTCAGAAACAGCAGCAGGAAGTTCATGAGGCCTGCCTCGGACAACTCCTGCATCTTCTTGGAGGAGAACTTGGAGTAAATCCTGGGAAGACGGTGAAATGGATCGGAGGAGAACAAAATTATATTGGCAGCGTGTCTATCAAAAAGCAATCCAAGTGGACCAAATTGTTCGTGATTTGTTCTCCTGAAACCTCCGACTTTAAATAGAGACTAACAGAAGTTTCTTCCCCCACCATGCGCCCCACCACCTGCCTCCATCACCCTCTCAGCTCCAGGGGAGAGGCTGGGCTGCCCAGCCAATGCGTGTGCGGGGTGTTTGTGTGTGAGGTACAAAAAGCGAAAGATGGAGGAAGAATAGAGAACCACACAGCACGCAGTTAGATCCTGCGGGCACTGTGGAGAAATGCCTTTAAAGATCATGTTAAATGTCAGAGACACTCAGACACACAGCAGTAGGCGCTTGGTCCCTCTCTCTACAGCCAAACCAATTTACTGCAACACCAGAGAGAGATCAATAAAACCAGGCGCACACACACACCCACACACACACACACACCCCCACACACACACACACACACCCACACACACACACACACTGCCACACACACACACTGCCACACATTCAGCCTGCTGCTTGTTCGCCTGGCAGGAAAACACACAGGGCCGGAGCCACCCCTTTTCCATCCCACATCCCAAACACAGAAGCAGCCCACACAGGTGAGCGGAGCCGCTGTTTGGGTCAGAACACAGCCAGCGAGCGTCGCGAGGCGAGGCGAGCTCAGGGTAAGAAGTGTGACTGATATAAAGGGGCGTGGAGCAAAAACGAGAGAGGAATTGAGAAAGATCAAGCTAACACCGAAATCAGATTAGTTACACCCGCAGAGGACTATAAAAAGGAGGAGATGGCCAAGCGTGTAGTGTGCGAGGGAGGGGAAGGGAGGGAGATTTAAATAGATGAATGGTAATATGTAGAAGGGATATAAGCAGTGTGCTGAGCAGCAGCAGTGAGGATTTTCCTATGTTCCCCCTAACCTGCGTGTCTGTTTGTTTATTCCGGACAGCTTTCTTTTCCGGAGGCGAGCAGATGCTCCTAACTCCCTGCGTCGGAGATCAACATGCTCGCAGTCGATCCCATTAAAGCGGCAGTCGCGGGTGTCCCGCAGAGCCAGGCCAGGAGTGGGAACGATGCCGAAACCTAGCAGCGATGGAGTCGGCACGCCTCGCGCCTCCTAGGGGGGGCGGGGGCGGCGGCAGTGGTGCTAGTTTTGGGGGTTTTGATTTGAGTGGGAGGTGGGGGGGATCTGGATCTGTCCCAGACCAGGCTCGCTGTTGCCAGACTGTCTACCCTGCCCACACACACACACCCCTCCACTACCCACCACCCAAGCTCCCTTCTCTATCCGTGTTGGAAACCAACACAGCTTCGTTAAGGCAAATTAACCGCCACGCTCGTTAGCTAATTAGCCCTCGTGTCTGCATTTCTACTGAGCACATTCCAGACAGAGGGAAGTCATTAGGCGGATTTATCTATGGCTGCCGCTCTCTGGCACCTGGCCGGCCCGGCCTGCAATATAGGATGGTGGAGCGCTTGGTTCACATCAACCTGTGATCCCCCCCCCCCCCCGCCTTAACTTTATATCACAACGACATACACTCACTCAATCCCACGGCCTCACACACTCCGTGTCACTACTCTAGGGAACAGGTGCACTGTGTGTGTGTGTGTGTGTGTGTGTACATCAGGAGGAGGCTCCTTGGCTCCAGTCTGTTCTGAAGAGCAGGTGGTTGACTCCTGAGACACCTGCTCCGGCAGGGGGCCTGAGTAAATATCAAAGTCACACTGGGAGACTGCGGAGCACCTGGCACCCACACAAACAAGACAGAACCGCATGATGGTGTGCAAACACAAGTTCCTTGCCATTCATGCGGGCATGCACCTACATACACACATCAAACATTCGAGGGGGAAAATTAATCCTACCAAAGCCCATTCTTGATCAGTTGTCTCACGGCTTCCAATTTAGGCTGTCCCTTCCTGTACGTATACAGTCTGAAATTGGCTGGCTGGCCGCGGCACCAGATCCTTTTCCCGGTAGAAGCCAATGTGAAGGAGCTAGAAACTACACAAAGGTTTCCAGACTTCTCAACATCCTTACCTTCCTTTGATCTGTCTCTGTGGGACTCCACCAGCCCTGTCCTGGGCGAGGCACAGGGCCAACACTCGGAGGAAGATGTGGAAGGAGTTGGCTGAGCGGTAGAGCTGGGTGTGTTCGGGGGAATGGAGGGAAGAGGGGGAGCAGCAGCTTCGGGTCTGCGCCAACAGAGCCAGGGGCGTCTTGCACAGAGTGCCCAGGCCAGACATCCCGAGCCAGGGTACGGTGAATGTGGCACTCTGGAGGGGTGGAAAAGAAGATAATGTAACTGTAAAGGGTTGTTTTTGATAAACTAAAGGAAAATGTGCCAGTTGCTTCATGACCAACCTTAGAAACCTTTATGATAGCAAGAAAATGATCATTAAGTGCGTTGCGTAAAAAAAGCAACAAATACAATGCAATGCAATTCATAATAACAGTAAGTTATCTGATAATTAATCTGTTACTTCCTGTCAAAAAATAATTATGACAGCAGAACAACGCAGAACACAGAAGACAAGGAAATTATGGAATATTTCATCTCAGAAAGTGGTGCCATTATGAGATTAAGAGACAAAGTAAGAAGAGGTCTGATTGTCGCAGGTGTCCTTAAAAAATGATAACGCATCAAGTTTGCGTATATTTATTTTCTGAATCATGCCATCAAGTGAACACAGCATGACTTGTCTTTGTTTACACTCACGGCTTATCCTTACCAGATTCTTGCTGTAGTAGTCCCAGAGAGTAGAGACAGCGCTGGTGCTCGGTTCCCACAGTAGACAGAGACTAAGACAGCAGTGGACATGCATTCTAACCTGCTCCTCTCCTAGGCCCCCCTGCGATGCGATAACAAAAACAGCGTGCTTATTCAGTATACAAGAATGTAAAAATAACAATGATCAGTTTAACTGGATGCAGTGCTGACCTTAGGATTACAAGTTAACTTGAGCAGCTCTTCCACAAAAGCCCAGTTATCACCCATATGTTTCTGCGTGGTAGATGAAATGAGAGCATAATATTAAATAAAGAATAAACAGAATCCTTAGTTAGTAACCATACTCTGATTGAATGATAAATGTGTTCATATTGTCCCTATTAACACATCTTAAACAATTATTTCAAGTCAGAAAAAAATCAATGGATTTCAATGGTCCTTAGTGTTGTGCGCTGTGATACACTTTTATACTGACTGCAGAGAACAAGAATTCAGTTTCAGTGTTGCTCAGTCTTCTTACCTCTTTCTGGATGGTGCCGTTACGACTGTACTGGGTTAACATTGCTAAATGAGTGACCAGCCACCATGTGAATCCCAGGGGGTCTTTACAGTGAGTGGGGAGGCCACTGAACTGGTCTGATGCAGGCTTCCCTGAAACCAGAGGCCTCAGCAACAAGTTTATGTAGCTCCAAAAGGACTGGAAGCATGACAGGAAAACACAGAGTAAATTTAGTATGGACACGGTTGACATTTCTCGTGTGATGGCGAATATGTATATAATTGCATTACCTGTGTGTGCAACACTTTATTCCTGTATTCTAGAAGGTGCAAGAGTAGGACCCACAGTTCTTTAGTGCAGGTGCAAAGGTAGTGATGGCTGTTCAGAGCCTCTGTAGGCCTTACCTAGAAGTCAACAAGATCCATTTAACACAATGAGATCTAGATCTGCAAATCTATTTTACTCTTCAATATTTTTGGTAAATAATGTTTTGTATACATTGTTCCCTTGAATTACCAGGGACAAAGTTTTGAAATTAATTTAATTAGCAAATAACCCATTAAAATAACTAGTAAGGCATCTGAACAGTAAGGTGTGAAGATTTGTGGCCAACCGCCCACCTTGCTGTATTTGCCTATGGCCAGACCAGTAAGGTCACACAGCAGACCGCACAGGTGTACTTCAAACAGGCCGGCATCAGTCAGGTTCTCTGCGGTCAGGTTCACAAACTGGTGGGCATACACCACCTGGCCTGGGGGGATGAACAGGAAAAAATTACAAAAAAGCCTCCATGATAATGACTAGCGTCTCACATTTGAATATATTTTGTTTGAGTTTGCAGTCAGTATTCCTGTGCAAGAACATGATGTATACCTTGCATCTTAGCACCAAGTAGGTGAAGGATCTCCAAGACAGACCAGTGGATGTCGAGATGGAGGTGTAACAAATGCCAAGAGGGAGGGAATATCTGTGGGGGGTCATGTTCGATGCCAGTAGCAGAAAAAGAATCAAACTGATTGGAGTTGCTGGTTAAGGGCAACTACAACAAACTCCAAGCATGTCATTCCTCATTAACAGCTCTTATAGTGCTCTCTAAAATGTTCAAAGTCAGTAGAATTGACTTTGTAGATTGATTCGAATTCAGTTGTACCTTTCCTTGGTTCTGCATAGTGAAGGCACTCTGAATGTTAGCAGGTAGGTCCTTGAGTCGCCCTATGAGGAGAGTGATTCCAAACAGCTCCTCCAAAAGACAAGAGGGGAACTGAGCTTCCAGTTCCTCATAGGGGTGACACTGACGTGCATCTAAGAAGCTGGAAGGTTCCAGATATCTGAACAGATACAAAAAGGATATGCATGCGGTAAATGCGGCTGAACACAACTTATTTCGTAAACAATAGTAATTTGACTATAAATAAAAACGGTTACCTGTGCAAGAAGACTTTGACAAATTGAAGAAATGAAACACACTGTTGTCTGAGGTCCTCTGCCTCATAGTGGAGGCTTCCTGCTTGGCCTGACACAAACATGACACAAACCCAAAAATTACGCACAAAAATCTCTTAGTGGTAAACTCATTTCTGAAAAAGTTGGAGATTGCTGAATAGGTATACTAGCAATATCGAAGCACACTGTTACTTGTGCACATTATCAGTCAATGAGAAAAAACAAACAATGCAAAGAAAAAAACATGGTCATACTTTGCTGACCAGTATTTGGTGTTTGGGTTCAACCAACAGTATATTTAACATGACAATGTGGACATAATTATATAATAAGCTTACCAAAGTCCTGTGAACTGGACTGCGCCATGGTTTCCAGCCTGTAAACCTTTTGCCTGAAATACAAAAGAGAGAAATCATCAACCCACAAAACCTTAGCAGTCTTTGAAAAAGGATCTTCAGATTAGGATGGTGGAAAATTCACTTCCAAATGTATGAAAATTAAGAAAATACCTGAACAGACCAAAGAGAACCTTTGAGGATTCTATCAGTGCTGTCTCCATTACCCAGGAGAAACCAAAAATGTCCACAGTGTCGGCCTCATACTCTGAAGGGGCTGGGTCAAGATGCAACAGCAACCTATTGAAAAGATGAAACTTACTGGATTTTTTTTGGTGGGGTGCTGTAAAAGTATCAATGGCTGACCTTGAAAAACTAAATAAAAACAACCAGTGTGAAAGTGAGTTTTACACCAAAATGTACCCAGTTACTCAGAACACTTGGGTGGACTCAGTAACAAACCGTTATTGCTGTCAGTTTTCATTGTTATAGTATCTCAGGCACAACAAAGGCAGGGATGACCGGCGTTTTGTGCGACGGAGTGACAGTGACCATACCGCTTCAGCGAGCCTCCAGCAGCATATCCCTCTGCAGAGAGTGGCACAGTGGGGTCGTCCTTTGTTTCAGAGCAGCAGAAGCAAGGGGGCTGGGCTGGAGTTAGCTCACACAGGCTGTCTGCTGCAAAAGGGGACACTGGTGGGGTGAGGGATTGGCTGAAGTCGTCTGCCATGTTGTCACACTGAAACGATAAACAAACACCGTGCCTTGAAATTACTAGACAAAAAACATTAATTACAAGTGTACATGCATTTGACTGTTTATTAAGTACGCTCAAATATAGTGATAATAGGGTGCAATGTTACAATCCTCAAATTCTACCTTCATGGTTTCCATGATTCTGCTATAGCATAGCCTGGTCTAATAAATCAGGTGATAGGGTCAACTGCATGATCAGATGGACTCAACTGCGTTATGTCAACAATCCAGACTACTGTTAGTGGTCGTGATCATTGGTGTGGGGAATGTTTTCGTGGCACATGTTGGGCTTCTTTATGTCGAGCATTCTTCTTAGAAAGACCGCAGTCTATTTGATAACTTTTGCTGACCATCAATACCTTTAAAAACGGAGGAGGTTATAAGAGCCCATACTAATATGGTTGTTATACAATACACAAAGGAATGGGTCAGAAAACTGTAACGCTACCTTGCTTGAGTTAAATGATTATACCACCAAGACTACCGTGTCCGTACTTTTATAATGCCGCCTGAAAAACGTGGTTATATCTAGACAATACTTCAGTTAGCTAATTCGGCCATGTTTAAGTTGCTGCAGTCTTTTAATAATCGCTTCTTTATAATGCAGACAAACGTAAATAAAGTGAAAGCTGGAATTATAGCCGGAACTCAACGCAGCGGCAGGAGAAACGCACGTGCTACAGGGATAATTACAAACCTTGTATCTTGGCTTGCTGTGTGATGTTATATTCCGTAAATGTGAATAGAGGTTAGAAGCAAATAGAGGCTACACCACCGTCATAACGCCATTGTTTGGGTTTTCAGTCTCTCCCGCGCTGGACATCGAGCTATGCGCAAACTCACCACGCGCCTCGTGATTGGTCGGAAGTTTCCCGATGGGCGTGTTCATGTTGTGTCAATCCAATCAAAACATGATGTCTCCATGCGGGGAAACTTCCTGTCTCGCATTGAATCTCCACATGAAGCGGATTGTTTGTCACGTTTTATTGTGCTTGTTTCAACGTATTCATTTCTCGAGAGGTTTGTACTGGACAAAATTCATTGTTCACAACTAAATTTGCCCCACGATGTATTCACCGTCACGAGACTGAATGTAAAAACGTGTAAATGCAAAGTACATTGACACCAAATGTATTAATAATGTATTGGCCTTTGAGGAAACATATATTTAGCGTACACATCCGTGTGGCTAACACACACACACACACACACAATAAGTGAGTTCAATGGCGAGTCTCCACTCTGTGACCCAGTCACCTGTTGTCCCCGGAGTACTCCGCTTAGATACAAAACCACAGTTTAAGATGAATTTCCACACTAACCCTAATTTCCATATGCAGATCCGTCTCTACCTAGAGTCCCCCTTGCCATCGCACTATTTCTTGCATTCTAATGCATTCACACATCTTCGCAAAATCCCCCCCATCCGCCACACGCCGTGGATGGGCTCGTTTTTTTGACTAGCACATCCTCATGTCTGCACGTTAGACGTGTCCTGAGTAGAGATACGCCGGTAGGATTGTTTTTTCGTTTGCATGCACTCATTTGCACGTTTTATAACCTGGATTCAAGACAGTAAAAATGGACGCGTCGCATCTTCTTTCTTCACACATCATCGGTGTCCCGTTGTGCTCTCACCAGGAGGCAGTGCGTGTGAGTGGGGGCTCAGTCGCCTGGATGGGAAAGGTAAGGGCTTTCTTTCTGTTTCCTACACTACAAACCCATTCCACCCTTCCTTTGCACGGTGATACATGGAAGGAGAGGGATCGGAACCTGTTCACCCCCTCCCATGTGTGTGGGTGTGCGTGCGCGCGTGCAGGAGTGTGTGTGAGCGAGACGTCAGTGGCGATATCAGCATCTTGTGACAAGTTATACCTTACCTGGCCATTGTTTAAAATCTATCTCATACCCTTTACTAACAACACTGTATTTCTCAATGTACATTTTCTGATTCACGTCTTTTCCTGCTATAACAACAGAACATGTCTCATGTGAAAATGGCAGGGGTCACCAAACCCCATGTATTCCAAATCAAAAAGGTGTCGAATTGTTGTCCTCCTCCAATGGTTCTGCCTAAGCTGACAGTAGTAGAAATACAAAGACTTTAACTGGCTATTGTGTATTGGACCAGTGGTTTTATTATATCAGCAGCTCACATTTTGTTTGTGAATTGTAACATTTGTGGCTAGCATTTTAAGAGAGGCCACTATAGGTTCACAGCCAAAAATATTATGCTTTTTATATTATTGTGTAGTGAAAAGATTGATGGCGACCTTAGATTTCCAGCTAGATTGATTGACAATATTGATTATTACTTTTTGTGACATCATTTTTCTTTTAATTGGATCTTTTACTTTTATACGTGACCCTAGACCAATTTCAAGCTCTATTGAGGCAATGCATTTCCCTCCTGTTTAACTATTATGTGGACACTTGCTGGAACACCTAGCCATGTATAGGGCCCTCTGTGTCCTTCCAAAAAGCCCCATGAGCAACGATAAAATTGCTGTTGTTACAACACTTAAAATTGTTATGGTGTTTAAGCCTGACCTAAAAAAAAACAGCCACCTTTAACTTTGTCTGGAATAATAATGTGCACATTATCCTACGACTGGTAGTTTGACCTCTAGAAATCCTGTACGATACAATTCCACTATTAACTGCTTTAAGGAGTGTAGTCGGAGGCCTGTAATGACTTTGCATAATGAGTTACATTCTCATTTTTCATTGGGTCTGCTTTCTAAAAGATCTCTGCATTGTACAGAGGAGAGTGCTAGTCTCTTTTATCTTGAGAAAAAAAACCCTTGTGGCTTTAGTTTGATCAATTAAACTCTTGAAAGCCCCCCCCCCCCCCCCCCCCCCCCCTTGAAAGCCCCCCCCCCCCCCTTTCCCCCCCATTCCTCTGCCTGAGAGGAATATAAATTTATCAGTCTTCCCAAGCGATATGAGGACAGAAATAAGTAGTTTGTCTATAAAAATGTCCAGGTACTTTATCAGCATCCCAGAAGGCCCCGAGGCCCTGACACTGTTCAATGTAGCTTTCCTGTACTCAGTCTCAGTTCTCCCTCCCTCCCTCCCTGACTGCTCTGTCTATGCCTGGGGTCCACTCCTCGCTGACTGGGGTCTAGCTGCCGGCCCTGCACCTTGGTGGGATTGACTGGGGCTGGAGCCCCAACTGAGGTTATCGATTTCAATCAGTCGCTTGGGAGATTGGAGCTGAATGATGCTTTCAGACTTTAAACAGTGGTCAGCTGCTCTTTTAGTTGTTTTGGGGGCAGGGGGGGGGGTGCTGCAGGAGGAGCCGTTTTGCTTTTGAACGAGGAGTCGGATAAGCCGACAAACAGAATTATATATTTAGAGAGAGAGAGATCTTAATCTCCTAGTTTGCCATTGAGTGTATTTTGCGATGAATATGGCCTAAATGCACCTAAAAATGGGAAATATGTTGCACACTACCATTGATCAGGTCTATCATTATCGATTAATATGCTTTTTTATGAATCAAGTAATCCTTCATAAAATATGAGAACATTGGTTAAATGTGTCTTTTATCTGAACAGTAGCACTAAGAAACATTTCAGTGGCTGGAACCAGATGCTTTGAAAATGTTCCATAAATAAATGACATTGATTGTCGAGCTTTTGCAGTCATTTTCTGTTGTTTACTAACCACTTAATTGACAGAGAGCTTTAACCCCTTTGTGTATATATACAGTAAGCATTTGGGAAACCACTTACTTAACACCTTATATAACAGCAACATAACATTTAATACAAACAATAAAAAGATGCACTGACGTATCAAAAGTAAAGGTTGGTTGCATAATCCTGGGGAAAGAGTGGGCGTTTAAGCAATTAATATGGTTTAATACTGCATTCCTCCTGTCATGCTCAGGGTGTTCTTTTTTTGAGTAGTTACTGAGAAGGGTGAGGTGTCTTATTCCATCATTGTTCATAGGAAAGTGCAGGCATAAAGACAAACTGACAAAGTTCCTGTTTTGCTTAAAGAGGGAAGTTAGTTCACACAACGAGAGCACTGCTGTTTCTATGCTCTCAGAAGCATTTGCATCAAGGCCAGGAGATTAAACGTGTGGGTTGGGAACTGGAGAGATTGTGCTTTCTCGCTCGGGGGCCCCTGATGCCAGAGTTCTAGCTTTCATCGGACTGGGTGAAAGATTTTTACTGGACGTTTCTCTCTCTGTGGCTACAGGGGGGTGGCTCACATGCTGTAGCTGGCAGCCACTGAGGATTCCATGCAGAAATACAGAGAAGGTAGCTGTGGAGAAAATTGTTTGTCAATTTTGTAGGGTTCAATATTCCATGCGGAGCTATTGAATCCCACTCTCTATAAACTAATTTGGAGTGTTGTTGGAGAATATTTGAAATCGTAGGTCTTTCTGTTTTTTTTTTGTTTTTTTTAACATTGTGTATATGTCAGTTTTTGGACTAAATTATAGAGAACCAATGAACAGCAGATATCCAGTCTATCCAGTGTCTGATGCATTTGCGAAAGGAAAATGATTTCCAACATGTGAAACTTGAACCTATATGTTATATATTTATATATATATATGAAAATGAAAGCCCTATGTTTGTCATATGTGATTCTAACTTAACATCTTTGAGTTTGAGAATGTTTTACCTTTTTCAATGCATCTGCTTATGGCATTTTATGGACCAAACCTTGTAATTAATTCAATTAAGAATTGTATTGAAAAGTTATCGGCAGTATGATCAGTAAAATAACCTTTAGTCACATCCTCATTAACATCTACCATGTCGAGCAGTGTTATGAGTGGAATTTGTTGGCTGTCACCCTTGGTTAACTCATAAAAACCGGCTTCATTATGAAATGCAGGTGTACAATCTAGACGGACAGTACTGAGAAAAGTTTAAACATTTGTAAACCAGAAATTGTAACCATTTCAAAACCAGTAATTTTTTCCTCTAAATCCTTTTTTACTACAGCCTCCATGTTCAGTGCACTTGTGCTGGTGCTCGGCTGTCTGCTGCAGGGGAAACGGGTGACCACAGAGGGGCATCGTGGGACCAACAGCTATGTATTCTATGCAGTGCAAATGGACCGGGGCATCGGAGGCGCCAGAGCTCTGGCCGAACAGCATGGACTGAAGTTCATACAAAGGGTCAGTGCGTGTTTAAATTCCCTGTTATTGCCTCTACCTATGAGCCTGCAATTTACATGTTCTAAACCCAGGTATTTTTTTTAAGAGAACTACACAAGAGTACTATTTCCTATTTAAGGTGGAATCTGACTTTCATCAAATTACAGCAGTTTCTGAATGTTACATATCTGATCAAAGACACACACACACACACACACACACACACACACACACACACACACACACACACACACACACACACACACACACACACACACACACTTTAGACCCCACTGTACATACAGAAAAAATCCTTTTTTACTACAGCCTCCATGTTCAGTGCACTTGTGCTGGTGCTCGGCTGTCTGCTGCAGGGGAAACGGGTGACCACAGAGGGGCATCGTGGGACCAACAGCTATGTATTCTATGCAGTGCAAATGGACCGGGGCATCGGAGGCGCCAGAGCTCTGGCCGAACAGCATGGACTGAAGTTCATACAAAGGGTCAGTGCGTGTTTAAATTCCCTGTTATTGCCTCCACCTATGAGCCTGCAATTTACATGTTCTAAACCCAGGTATTTTTTTTAAGATAACTACACAAGAGTACTATTTCCTATTTAAGGTGGAATCTGACTTTCATCAAATTACAGCAGTTTCTGAATATTACATATCTGATCAAAGACACACACACACACACACACACACACACACACACACACACTTTAGACCCCACTGTACATACAGAAAGGCGCACATACTGTATGCAGACACTTCTCTTTGGCCAGCCTCAGCTTATGCTTATAAGAATCAGGACAAAAGGGGCCATCTGAATATCTTGGGAGATGATGGGGTCTTTGCCTATTAGGCTGAGTTTTGTCTGTCGTGCTGAAATCTTTCCAATAGTCACAAGACTAGATGTGATTCATCCACATCAATACTTTAAAGGCTACGTTGTGTAAGTTGAGTCTGAAAGTGTGTCAGCTCCTCCAAAAAAGAAGTTCTCTCCTGCATTAAAAATGTCATTAATTAAGAGCTCAGAGCTGATCACGGTTCGGTGGAATTCAGTAGTTGTGCGTTTTTGTAAGGACAAGTTCAAAGAGATTTTGGAATGGACTTCTTCTGATTCTTTTTTTAGTGAAAGGTTTACTGGTAAGATCAAGATAAAAAAAAAACAAGGCCCCTTATGAATTAAATCCTGCTGTGCTCTTGTTCAATTTAAAAGGGACCACTTAATTTAATGTCCTTTTTCAAATGTAAAGACTCACTCATCAAAACTGATCCTTCGGATAAAATGAACAATTATTATTACTGTGATTAAAAGCATATTATGAGCCATGTGAGATGGTAAAGCACCAAGATTATGAGTCTCGCCTTAAATACGCCGATAATGTATTTCTTGGATCTTAACTTAGCCTTTTTAGACTTGTTTTATTCTTTGCTCTGTCACTGGAGCGTTACAAGAGATAATCTGAGGAACTATTATTACATCACATCCAGTCTCCTTAGAGTCTCCACAAAAAGGTTTTAGTTGCACTTCAGTCATTTAAAGTGTGGTCCACTTTGTTCTTTCTTGGCAGATGTGTTTCCCCTCCATTGATTTCGCGCTCAGCAGACGATCAAAAAGCGGTTAATTTGAAGTTACTGATGAGTGATACCAGAGACGTGTGTCTCAGCCTGTGTTTTGACGTTATTGATAAGAGTTAGTGGGAGTGGCCTGTGGCCTGGTGTGAGGCAGTGTTGGCTCTGGGGAAGCTCATTTCAACCTTGGCCCTGCTGCCTCTGCTGCCGCTTCTGCCTGGATCATGAATAAAACATCTCTTTGACCTTTATCAGAAGTGTATTGGACAGTCCACCCCTGTCTCCTTTCTCTCTCACATTGTCCCTCATAAACACCTCTGCCTGTTCCTGCATTGTTTTCGGCTCATTTATACGCCACTGATAGTCCCTATATGCAGTGTTCACTCGTAATGACTAACACAATCATTTAGACAGCATTATAAACCCTTCCTGTTACGATAAGAGTACTTTTTTATTGTTTATATTCAGACTCAGGGGTTTTGTAAAATGGTGAAACAATCCTGCAGCATTTAGAGATCTGTGATAGGATGCTGCGATGTTTAAGATAGATTTTTTTTGGCACGCACATGTAGTAAGTATGCTTGTGTGTTAATAAAGGTGTACAGCCCGGCAACACCACATCCATCTCAGGCCCAATCCGCTGACTGGCTTTTTTTGTACCTGTCTGTCGCCAGAGGCTGATGCTAAATGTCACTGACACTGTATCGCCTTTGTTCAGTTAAACCTATTTTAATTGTGTCACCTGTGATTTGTGCCTTGCGTGTGGCAAATATCATATATCAAGAAGAAGCTGGTGCTTCACAATTTACTGTGATTTTTTTTTTGTTTTCCCTGAAAACATTGAAGGGGAATGAAAAGTCTGACAAGCCCAACCCCAGCTTGGAGGATTGTGATGTCTGCTGGCATTCCAGTGGTAATGCCGCATGAGTGGAATGGGAATCAAATGTCTCCATGCTGGCACTCAACATATTGTTGCTCTCTTTGATTTAGTGTACAGCATCCAGGAAAATGTCACCGCGGCTCTCTATTGTGTAGATTTGACATATCCATTTTGTAACTGTAAAATACAAAGAAGAAGAAAAACAAAGCAAAATACCCAAGCTGATGTCTTAATGCCACATGGACAGATTTATTGTGATGCATTGGAGTTACTTTTTTCCAGGTGCCACATTGGCAGAAGACACACTGAAGCCTCTCCTGCCTGTCTGCGTATTTGTGTGTATTTGTTTAATCTGTCCAACAGTTGACCTGTCTATTTTCTTTACTTATTCAGATATGTTTAAAGATGCACTATATAGCTTCAACATTGGTATACATTCGAGGGTATGTCAGCTCAGATTAAGATGCAAATACAAACCGGAGAAATGCAGTGCTCCTGGGAAGCTCTAAGTAGTAATTATAATGGCCGTGCAGCTTTGCTGTTGTAGATTCAAAGATTAATGTCATACAATGGTGAGTTTCATCTCAAGCCAAGGCTGTGGTGGCGGTGGTGTAATGCAATCATTATGAGCCAAAGACACAGAAAATGCTTTGACTCGGCAGGTGACGGCATCCATTACAGGTGCAGGGTTTCGCACATAATGGCGCATGAAAAACAACCCCCGATCCTGATTTTTTTTTTTTTGTTTCACTACGCTGCCACAAAAAAACAGCACAGTGACTTGATACGGTACACTGACTGAAAAGGAAAAGAAAAAAGAAATCTCAGCTTGCAGCCTTTCTTACAATACAACCGACCTAGTTTTAAGTAGCATCACATGATACTGCATTGTTTACGGGTATTATTTCTTGCTTACTTAACAGTCTGCTAATCCGATTAGAGCCAGATTAAGTCTATGTGTGGCATTGTTTTTAATTTAGCTGAGATCACGGCTTCAAGGATTGCATCCCCGTGCGTGCCACTGTGTGCACGTTGGGTTTTTGTCTTGAACTCTGACACCAGGAAGTCCCTGGTCTATAACCAATGGTGAAAGGCTTCCCAGATCCCCCTTCTCTCCAGTCAGGTGGAATACCGCCAGCAGATTACCATATCATTACCATATCATTAGCATACCATTACCGCAGCACAGCTTGGCTCGCTGTCTGTGGACGTGCTATCGGCTCAGTGAGAGATTCAATCCCCAATCCGCTCCACAACCCCCCCCCCCCCCCCCCCCCCCCCCCCCCCCCCCCCCCCC
>JAFBJU010026074.1:1087527-1122777 GCA_016785305.1 Colistium nudipinnis | reverse complement strand
CCTCTGTACACTGGAGGTGTGTTGTTCCCCCCCCCCAAGTAAAGTAGATGTAATTGAGAAAGAGCACTGGATTTACCAGTTAAATGAAATCACACAAATGCCTCGCGATCAGCCGGGGCCGCTGTCGTACACGTTCAGCGAGCTTCTGCTCTGAAACCTCATAGAGCTGCAACCCAATTCAGAATTTCTAATATCCTCTCAGAAATGGCCCCAGTGAGATGCTAAGCTATGTCAAGCCCTTCTCTGGCTGGATTACTCCGAGCTGCTGTGTTAGGACCAGGTGTGTGTGTGTGGGTGCGTGCGTGCACGCTCGTCTGAGGGAAAGGAAAAAAGGCCAACGTGCGGCCATCTTCTCCCCGGCCCCTCTCTTTCCCTTTTCTGTACCTGAGGGCACCCAGGGGCGCCGAAAGCGACACCAATCCTCTAATGGTTGGGAGCGAGGGCCCATTCCATTAGTCAGGGGGCCCAGAGTTCACCGCTGCTCCTCAGCACCAGGAGGGTGGAGGGAGTGAAATGGAGGCAGGTGTTGGCTGGGGGCAACACAAAGGGCAACATGGCACCAGCTGCATGCTGGGAAATGCACATCTCCTCCTTCTTTGCCTATTTCTATATTTTGCTCACACACACCTTGTGCATATGGCATACACACACACACACACACACACAGACTTCCTATCACACGCTTTTGTCACCAATTTCATTCATTCCAGTAAGCTTTTCTCCATTTCCCTTATCTCTTTCTTTCGCTCTCTCAGCCTCGCACACTTATTCACTCACGCCTATCTCCATCTCTTTCATTTTCGCTCTCTCTTTGCTTACTCCCCCACCCCTCCGCCCCACCCCTCACTCCATCCCCGCTCATACCTCACTCTCATTTGTAAATGCAGAGAAGACTTGACAGAGGAATACGTGGAGAAGATGTGGTTTCCCTCCCAGGTGGGAAACTATGCTGAGAGGGTTAGGGTAGTGGAGGAGAGGAAGAGGAAGGAAGGTAGGCAGTGAGGAGGAGAAGAGCACAAATTATGATACCACTCCCCCTCTTCCTCTCTCCTTCTCTCTCTGGGCTGAGATGATGTATGGCTGCAAAGGCCACATGTTGGCCATGTGATGGATTAAAGCACTTTGTAGGAAAATTACGGAGTGCGGCTCAGCACGCCTGAGACTAGCCCTTAATAAAACTCTCTTCAATATTGAAATGGAGAGAGAGGGGGGAATGAGAGAGAGATAAAGAAGATAAAGGAAGATGGTGTACGAGAGCAGGGAGTGGTGGAAGCATGCAAACATGCCTGTACACGTTGCTAAATATTGAAATATTATGAAATTGCATTTTGTTTTATAAACAGTTATTTTTTTCATAGCTCAATGGAGGAACTTTTTCAACATGTTCAGTCCAAACCTAAGAGCTTGGGCTTCAGTGCACGTTGTTTTTAAATGTACAAATAGTACATCACTGGCAGTTATTATTTACATCAAGGTGGAGGATGGAGGTACTGTAAATGTGGGCTTTTTTTGGCGTTTATTGTGAAGAGTGGATTTCTTGTGCTTGCCGGTTCTGAACTCAGAGGGATATGAGGGATAGAAATAAGTGTTGCAGGCCTGTGCTGTCTTTGGAATTGATTTAATAATAATTTCCTGTCCTCTATTCATGCTATCTAAGAGGTGTTATCAAATGGCATCTCTTGAATTGTATACTTCTAATTTGGTAAGTTTGTTCACATGTCTACAACTGATTTTACAGTATCTTTTGTCTTTTTTGGAATAAAGCCCCATCTCTGAGCATCATAAGCTCAGTGTAGTATTAATGTGTGGGTTTGTTTTAAAACCTTTGTGATCATCCTTGGAACTTGTTATGTAGCCTGCGTCATTGGGCTTCTGCCCTCAAGCCATGAACTTGAGTGGGTTCCATTTTTTCTATAGAAGCAATGGTCCGGGTTGTAATATATTTCTCTGGTAAAAAAAAAAAAGAACACTAAATAATTCCCCCTGCTCAATCCCAAATTAGTTGTATATTTAAAAAAACCTGTCCCTGTTTTTGATATTTGTAAATGTATAATAACTGTTGGGCCCCTCCAAACCTTCCATCTCCTTCCATCCATGGATTTGTTGCCAATACTGTAACCAACAAGGCTTAACTGCTCACCCCATTTAGCCCGTAGCGTACCCCCTCCATCCCCCAGCCCCCCTCCCATCTCCCCTCCCTGCTTCTCCACAGTCAGGGCTGTGGAGGCCACAGCCCCTGTAGGGCTGTTAGTGTACACACCAGCTGCTGTTTTCACCATAGGGTGGGCTGCCTCACGTGGCTCTCACAGAGGGCTTCAATGACTCCTGACGTCTTGATGTTTGCTTTTGTTTATCCTTCATGCTTTTTCCTCCCTTTCGTTCCCCTTTCTCTGTTTGTCTGTTTGAGGCTGTTAGTAGCAGCGGGGCATGCAGCCCCTATGGAAGAAGTACAACTCTGCCAAACAGAGTTCATTACAGGCTGTAGTACCCATCAGGCTTGTGTTGATGTTTGTTATGTACACATTTTAATGAGGTTGTAATATAGTTAGTGTTACTACAAACGTGTAATAGCTCACAAATAAATGTGTACATATACATATTGGGATCATTTAATGAGTTTAGGCATATGAAAACAAATATATTATAATTTATTTGAGCACTTTGTGGGAAGCAAAACAACTTTTAGTCGCCTAACTTCATCTGTCTAGTTGGTGCAGTGTGGTACAGTATAAGATGAGTTTATCTGAGCCTTTTCACTGAAAATAGCTGCTTGCTAATGAAAACAAGTGTGAGGAGCACTAAGTTGCGACCATACAACCAAAACCATGAGCTGAAAAGGCAAAAATGCTATGTTGAGAAGTGTTTGGCAGAGCAGAGCTTTTGGGTTTTAGTTGGGTGATCATTTTTGTAGGTTCTTCTCCACTGTTTCTACTTACCGTAGTTAAAATTCTGCATAGTCATAGTCACTGATTTACAATGCTGATAGTAGTGTTGCTCTAAGGTTCCCTTTTTTTGGTTGCAAAGCATGAAGCAGAAGTATTTTATGTTTTCCTTTTATTTCGCTGTCTCACTGTTACTTCCCTTTTTCGAGATTATCAGCTTCTTAATGCAGTTTTTACTTTGTGTGTGTCTGTGCAGCTTCACAGAGGCTCACATTCTTCTCTCTTTCAAACATGTATTATAAAACTTTCTTGGCAGTTTTGGTGTGAAGTGTGATGATGATATTCTCAGTAATTAGTGATCTATTTAAAGAAAATATTCATTATTAGCTTTCAAGGTGGAGATGGACAGTTTCACATGGATAATTATAAAGTAAAGTAATGTAAAGTCATGTGTTTTGTTTCAAACAAAAAATAACATAAAAGACAGACAGATCACAAAGACAGAAAAAATACAAAGAATACGTATATAGAAAGTATAAAAACAACAGGAATCAACCAACAAAAGAACAATACAAGTACAATATAATACCTTCAGCTCTTGGTAAGCTTCCACGTATCACAGTGTCTTAAATCAGTAAATACTTTCTAGTCAGTTGTTTTCCATCGAGGTGCTCAGCCATATTGCTTTTGCAATATGATAATCTGATGTGACACTTAAAGAGGCACAACATTACAACATTTAGGCCAGAATACATTAAGATTATTCAGAGACAAGCTAAACTGCACATACTGTAGTATATTAAGATTGGTGAATGAAATTACTAAATTATCTGTAGTATTTTTTCAAATTATAAATATCGACAGCTGAGGTTATTTTCCACTTGTACTATAAGGGAACACAGCTGGCATTTGTGTGCAGCTTCAAACAGAGAACAGGAGGTAGTGAAGAATGGTAAGGGGAGAATTGTTGTAAAGAAACATCTTCCAACCCCCCTGATATGAATAGTTTCAAAATACATTTCCCACTGCAAATTATGTTGCCCGTATATTGCATTCTGTGGAAATGCTTTTTTTTTTCCCCTTTCAGGGCTATTGTTTTCTTTTGCTCCATTCATCAGTGCTGTGGTCTGTGGTTCATAGGAGAGATTCTGTTAAGCTTTAAATAAGCCGCCATTGCTCATATGAAACCATTTTATCTGATGACCCAGTCTTTTTTTTTTTTTTTTTTTATACGTTTCCGAAGCTGAATATAACCACTCCTCTGTTTTTTTTGTTTTTTTCTGCGATTGTTTACCATCAACAATTTTTCATTCTTAATGGACTAGGTGGTAAGTCGGGAACATTTATTTAATATCAGAAATTACATTTAAAAGGACTATTTAGATTGCATCAAATTGAAATTTCAGGCATCTTAAAAAGCTTTCACTACCCTGATTTTATTTTATATCAAGAGATATCAGATATTTTGGTTTGAAGTTTTTGCTGCCCTCTCCCTACAGGATTGGTGATTTCATCAGTTTGCTTTTCGTGAGTGCACTGGACTAATCCTCATCTGTTTCATCTGAGTATGAAGGTCCAGTGGAATTGTGGAGGCTTTTTCAGTCCAACAAGAGGGTGTTGGTTCAGGCAGTTCTACCATGTTATACCATTTACTGTGACAATGTAAATCTTCCTTTCATGGTTTAGAAAATCCTCAGAGTGATTTGGAAGTAGTTCATATTTCTCAGATAAGATAAGAAAGGCTTTAATGTCATTGTATGCACACCTAGCAATACAATTGGGGATGCCATAACTGGAGATGCATTTTATTTTATTTTTTAGTACAAAGAACCAGGGTCAGGGTGACCAAATATAAGTTTTATCAAAGAGGTAATTTCAATTCTGCCATAAATGGGAGGTTGTATCTATTTATGGGTCCCTACATGGGCATTTTAACCATAGGTTTAATCAGTGCAGCCTTAAATGCCTGTGGTATTTAGTCTATTAATAAATTAGGAATGAATTAAAAGAGATATTTTTCAATTGTGTTAATTAGTATGCTGTTTCATCGACTATTATCAAATACATTTCCCAGCTCCATAAGAAATAAAACGCATATTACAAACAAAAAACCATAACAGTATCATGGTTTTCAATCAATAACCAATATTTGATGGCTATTACCAGATATGATCAGTCATGACACATACCGCCGTTTAACCCTTAAGTAGAGTTCTACCAACCAGTCAGGACGTTCTCATTTTATCTCCAGCTTACTTAGTTCACTCTGCAATGATTCAAGTATACACTATCAGTGTGTCTCTGTATGCGTGTTGTGTGTTGAGTGTGTGTGTGTGTGTGTGTTTGAACACTCTCATGATTAGTGTTCTCAGTGACTGGCTGGCTGATGGGGTTGATTTGTCCGACAGTGCTGTGTGTCAGGCAGCCTCAGCGACCGCACTGGAGAACATGAGTGAAGGAGCGAATAATTGATAGTGACAAGGCTCTCCCAGCCTTAATTGCTGCTGGTGAATTAGATTACCTTTTCAAAGTGCCTTCATTAGCGGAGGGAGAGCCATACCAATGGTCCCCTGATTGGCCTCATATTGTTTTGCTGTGAACCTGCTCTGGCAGGGCACTAGGATGTGTGCGCATGTTTGGGACGGTGTGCGTGTTTGTTGTGGTTGGTTTTCAAATTGCTCACTAATTTGCAGCTATAGATTGACTGTGTGTACACCCCTCATATGTCACACATCCAGTGTCAATGAAGTCAGGTTGTCAAAGTGACACATTTAGCATCAAGTCTGTTTTTATCTCCCCCCGTTGTTACCCTTATACTTAGAGAAACAAATTATTTCAAACATTTAGCACATGTGCTGAGAGGAGAAGGAAGAGAAGACGCACTTTAGGGCGAAAGTGAAGTGTTGGCTATAACTTCTGGTGGATGCAACTATCCCACTGCAGTGTACATGAGAAGGAGAGAGAAACGCCCCGGATCCCTTCATAGCCACAGATCAGCACCATGGAGAGCGCCTCAGTGCACAGGACCAGCAGTGTTAACACTGTTTCTGGAAGGAGGTATTTTTCTTAATGTTTTCTTTTACAATATGTTTTTGTGTGTAGCAGTTATAAAAGTGCCACATTAGGCCACACACTTGTAACAAAAGAAAGCTCCTCATGCTGTCTTTAACAAAATTGAGAAAAACTTTTTTTCTGTTATTTTTACCAATATATCGGAGGAAAATGATATTCCCAACAGTATCCACCTGCTATCTTGCTAATTGTTCAGCTTCTGCTGTATCCATATTGCTGTTGCCTTGCAGGGGTATTCTCATGACCATTTGATCTACAAGCACATCATGTACAAGATTTCCCCTGACCACAAGCTCATCTCAATTGTCTCAAAAGTTTTCCTTTGTCAGTTGCTTCAGGGATTTTTGGCGAAATCAAAGATCAAGAGATTGTTGTGGACAGGAATCTTGGTTTTACAGAAGCTTAAAACCCAAACTCTCTAGTGAAAGAGATGTTTCTACCACCCTGCTTCCAGTAGAATAATAAATATCTAAAAAGATGAGGAGAAGAGATAGAGAGGATTTTCTAGAAAGCAATGCAAAGACAATGACATGAGTCTTAAAAAAAAAAAAACTTCTGCCCAAATCAAAAAGTCCAAAACCTCACCCCTTCTTCATCCCCTGCAACTCCAGTTTCGGCTCCAGCCACCCTTCCCCATTCCATTTCCATATCTGTTTCCAGTCGCTGCTCCGTCACCAGCCCCTCCACCAACCCCCTTCCCCGAAAACCCACTGGTATCCCCATCACCATCCCTGTCTCATGCTTCATCCCTGCCCCAGCCCGCCTGAAGCCCCCTGCTGAGTTAAATGGAGTGTGCCCGTGTCAGGGGACTCGCTTGTGCTCAGTTCAGTTCAGCTCGGCTCAGCTGGGCTGCTTGCACTATAAACTTACTGTGTGATTATTGTCAGAGCGAGACTCCTCCACCCAGGAGGTCCGCACTGATGGGCGCTGTGTCACAGGGTACAGCCAGTCATGGAAGGTGAGATGAGAGCGCAGAGGATGGAATGAACAGTGGGGGGAGCAAAAGGCACGGATGGAGGGAAGAGGGATGCTGTTGGCATGGGTTGGTTCGGATGGGGGGAGTGAGGAAAGGAAAAAGATAAAGAGAACAGGCGGGAGGGGAGAGAATCATCAAAGGGGAAAGAAAAAAAGCCAAGCCAAGTTAAGCGAGGAAAGCCTGATGTATACCTATCACAGCAGACAAAGACAAGGGAAGACACACGGGGAGTGATATAAAGAGGGAGAAGCAGAAGAATAATCTGCCGTGGAGAAGAAAGAGAAGCAGCAGGGAAATCAGCAGAGGAGAGAAAAATGAGGGAGAGACAGGGATGCTGGGTAAAAAGAAAAGAAAGGAAAAGAGAGAAATTAGAGAGAACATTTTCAAGCGAGTGATGTGTGCCGTGATTGTTTTCCCTCGCTCCTCCCCCCCCCCCCCCCCCCCCCCCCCCCCCTCTCTCTCTCTCTGTTTCGCTCTAAACGGTCGGGATGTGGCCTGTATCTCCCGGCAAGAAGGAACTCAATTTGGGACAATTTACTCGGCAGTCTCGGCCCTGATGCACCTCAGGGACAGAGAATAGAGAGAATGAAAGTGAAGGAAGATAGAATCAGCAGGCCGCACACACCGCCAGGACGCACGCACACACACGCATTCCCTGCACACAATTGCTGCCGAGTAGATTTCACTTAGTTAGTTCTAACTCTCCCAAGCGGTCAATACGATTGAGTTTATAAGGCTTGGAAATGAAAAGCCCACGATAAAGTTAGATAAACTGTGAGCTATTTGATTTTAGACCACCTCTTGCAGAAAACCCACACAAGACCGATGACCAGAGGGGATACACTGAAATTATGTTGTGCCGAGGGGTCTCGGTATGGGTGATTAAGGCTGAACGTGTTACATGTTTGACCCTCACAACACTCCGCCTGTATCGTTGCTCTGTGAAAATGACAACACGTGCGTGATTTGCCAACTGCATCTTATAGTCTTAGAAGACACATTTCTGAATGGGCACTCAGCCAAGCAAGTATTTGCATCAACTTTGGTATTCTGCAACTGAACATGTGGGGTTGCGTAACCTGAAAGCCTCATTCTTTCTTCACACTGACAGGTAGGCAGCTTGGAGGGTGTGTACAACCTGAGAGACAGCAGGGGGCGCACTGACAGAACCAGCTTCGAGAACAGACTTGCAACTGCAGCTGGGGTGAGTATTTTTAACTGTTACAGTGAATAAACACTGACGTAAAATTGAATCTGGAGAGTGGATCAAGGTGCATTTTCCCAAAAGAAACTACAGACAGTTTTTTTTTGTGTGTGTTTTTTTTTTTTTTTTTTTGGCTTGACTTGCACTGTGTAACACAGCGGGAAATGGATTTGTAACTACAGCAAATCAGAGTGTTCAGCTATTTAGACGTGAGCGTTTGATACACTTAACATGGCCACGTCATGGTGAATTCACACTCTGGCATCGGTTCTGATTTTACACAGCATGTATATGCAAATGGAAGTTAATTCGGCTGGCGTTGCTGTTTTAATCAGGGTCTTGTGTTGATTAGCGAGAAGGGAAAAAAAAAAAAAGATGAGCATAGCCGTGTGGTGAGTAAAGGCTGAAAGTTGTTTACCTCGCCTGTGTAGCTCATGGGCCTGTTCCACCCGATATCACTTTGGGTACCCCCCTCCTCCTCCTCCTCTGCCACCTTCAACAAGCCTTTCTGCATACAATGCAGCCTCCTCACTGGGCCTCTGTTGCCAGGGAAACCGTCACCCGCGGAGACATCCCGTGACGGCAGAGGGTGAGGGAGGAGGGGCGGGGCGCGGGGGGGTGGTCGGCTTTGGCCCTGTCCTCTCTCTAGGGTTCACCAGACCTCTTGCCCTTCCCCAACACATTGCCCCCTCAGTGACACGCACACAATGGTGATACACACAGGGTGCACTGAAACACACAAGCAAGAGCGAGGGCAAGGAATGGACGGAAAGTAAAGGAGAGGGAAGATTCCAAACTTTCTGATTTAGAATTATCATCTGAAGCGATATGCGTGTGATTAATTGAAATAATTTATGCGCAATCTCTAGTGACTCCGTGTATGGTTCATGATTTCATTAAACTGTACTTTAATTACTTTTCTACCATGGCAAGTTTTGTTGAAAATGAATTTGTGCCCCCAAAATGTTTTTCATTTCGAGTCTTTAACGTAATGGATTGCACAAATAACGTATTGGGATTATGAACAATTGCACACTTGGACTTTGCATCTCCTTGTGTGACACTGTTTGCGTTTTCAATTCTCTACATTGGGCTTGGTTTGTCGGCCACTCTGTTTAATGTGCCGTTATCTTTTTTTAAACTGGAACAAAAACACATCTCTAACACTGCTGTAACCCAATAGAAAGTCTTCTTTAATTGGACAAGCACTTCCTTGTCCTTAAATCAGTGAGACTAATACGATCCGCTTTAAATTGCATTTTTTTAAGGTTCAAACAGTCAATATTGTAATAGCTTTATGGAAGAAGTATTTATTGTGTGTTGTTCATTGCCAAGCATAATTACAGTGCGTTAGCTGCAGTAACTGGCCAGCTGCCAAAGCCTGAGCTATCCTCCATCCGCCCACATCTGACCAGACCTCTCTCTACACACACCTGTGTGGTGCTTCTCCCTCTGCATCACACACTTACATTGCTTTGCATGGCAGGTGGGTTATGTTTCAGAGATCACTAATTGCTCGGCCATCCAAGGTTGAGACAGAAAGTTAGTGTTGGTTTTAATGCATCTTAAGTGGTCCTCTTAGATAAAAAGGGTGGGGATGCCAGAAAGCTTTTATTGTGTTACTCTGTGAGGATCTGTCATTTGTTCAAAATGGAAGATTTAGTCAGTGATGCATCATGGTGTACAGTAGACAATCCACAGTGTTTCTATGCATTTAATGTATTGGAGCTTATCTGAGTGTTTACTGCTATAATTCTCGTTGAAGTTTTGAACGAATGTATGTGCTGGACCGATCATAAAAGTTTTGTCTTTAAAACATTTGGCAAGATGTCGCTTCTGTATAGTTTGAAGCTAAAATGAAAGCTCTGACACTTTTTTCAGTCGTCATTTTGACGTCCTCGTTTGACAAAGGTCTTGTCTTTCATGACGCTGACCTACTGTTCCACCCCCTCTAAATTGCTTTAATTTTGTTGTTATGCCAACCTCAGATACATAAAATTATATCGCAAATATTATATACACAATTTTCTACCCGTTAATGAGTTTCCTGAAAATACAGTAATAAGCCTGTATGAAATCAGTAGTTTGCACAGTTTGATATTTCTTTTATGGTTTTAATACCATTTGAACACACAGCCCAAGTACATTTTCTACACCTATCATTTCATTTAATCAAACTTCATATGGTGATGAAGACCATATGATTGAGAGCTCCAGAGCAACTAAGTGGGCTTTGTGTGCAGATTGTGCTGTAAATGGACTGTTGAGCTCATTTCCCTTTCTGTAAGAGTGCCTTAACATCTCACATTTTTTCAGTGGAATAAGAGAAATGGCACAGCTGAATTATGAAAATGCTACAGCTCATATAATGAAGTGATATGAAATGTGCGAAAAAATGTATAAGAAATATACTGGCTTTCATGTTTTGCACATTCCGTTTGTTGATATACAGTGTATAAGAATAATAACATAATAATATTTGGTAGGCCCAACATGGTGTGTGATATAGTATATAAATACATTGAAACAAAGTCTATAAAAAGGGAACATGACACCTAATATTTTAGGTAGTAACCCCAAGGTTTTGTCAGATGAGTGTCGATGACGATATGGAACCAAGGAAAACAATTGACTATTTCAGAATAGTGAAAAAATTTCAGAAATACCCGGGCAGCACCGATAATGGAAACTATTGTTTAATTCTTCATTTGAAAGTCAAAAATGTGATTTGATTCTATAGAACAGGAATAATAAAGACCCTCTGTAAAATAGTGAGATGTGCAGCAGCCACTGTCGCTCATATCAAACACTGGCTGAGGTAATCCAAGGGAATGGGGCTCCGAGGCTCACATGTGGAGAGCTGTACGATAACGGCGTATTGTTTACAGCAGACACACGCGCACACATGCAAACACAGAATGAAGGTCCATGGTGGTTTCTTAGAGGAGGGGGAGGCGGTTTTGCCACCATGTAATCCCAGCCGACGCTGCCCTCTGTCAGCAAAGCAACGATCAGCTGTTGTATTAATCGCACTGCTAATGACATAATTAGCTTGGCTTTGGAAAAAAAACAGGTCAACGTAAACATGTGAGGGCTTAGAGATAATACGCACGCACGCACGCACACACACACACACACACACACACACACACACACACACACACCCACACCCACACCCACACCCACACACACACCGATTCATGCAGCTATCAGACAAATGCATATTTACATTGGACGTGCATACAGGAACATGGGCCCACGGGCCACCACAACTCTGTTAAGACCTAGGGCTGTACAGATGCGTGACAGTGTGACAGGGCAGGAGTATAATCCCGGTGTTTACTTCGGTCCCTGCCTCCCAAAGGTGACCCTCCCCCTAACTATTGTACCCCATGCTGTTTCATTCTCAAAAGCACAGTGTTGACTCTGACTGACCTTTTACAAAATGTCTCGTATACTGAACCCCCGCCAGCTTCTGACTTAAATACCTTGGTCCCTGTTGGTGTGCTACCTACCTACTGCACATGGAGAGAAAACTGCAGTTCACTGCATGTGCCGGTCCTTCGTCGTGCAGATTTGAATAATGTTTACTTTGTCTTAACATCCGTTTTCAGTTAATCAATGTTATTCTGAGACCTAAACTTCATTGTTGCAGCCCCTTGAACTTGCAGAAAATAGAATCTGCATTGACAGTCATACATGTCACAGAACTTTCTCAATATAAACCAAAAGCCCCAAAAAATGCTAGTCAAAGTTTTATCAGAATGAACACGTTACCCTTGGTAGTAGATGCAACTTAAGCCATAAGTCGGTCAAAAACAGCTCCTCCTACTTTTGAATTATGCTCACCCAGAAATAAATTCTTGGCTTATACATAGACATAAAGAATGTAAACCAAAAAAGTTAACATACCACTAATCTGGGCCATTTAGGTATGTCTATAATGTATTAGTACTGTAAGTCATTCTCGCGTGATTTCTCATGTTCGTCTTTTTGACCCCACAACGTATCATGTTGTATATTATACCATAGAAAATGACTGCAATGTAACGCTATAAATGGCCCTTTGGAGTTCCCAAAAGTCTCACATTAACATACAGCAACTAAAATATCAATATTAACACTTATTATTATTATTTTTTATGATCTAAGGATTGGATTAGTGCAGTATTATTTCTAAAGCAAACAAAAGCTAGTATTTTTTATTGTGTACATACTGCAGCACTACATTTCCTAAGGAGCTTGCATGTGCGGGAACTTTACCCCCCTTCAACCCACTATGACTCTAAAATAATTTAAGCCGTGGTCACCAGCAATTCATCACGATAAAAAAAGATAGTAACATAAATACTCACCTATATTATGCCTGCGTAATGTCTCTTTTTTTCCCTGAGAGTAGCAGGAGCTATCTGAAGTTTATCCGTTGCAAATGGCACATGTACGATATATGATTTCAGTCAACATTTTGGTTAGTTGGATATCCGTGTAGAAAATTCTATGTTCATCTCAGACTCATTGACATGGAACAGGCAGCAGCCACATTTCAGCTTCCACTTTTCCTCTCCTCTGCATGTGCACAAATAGTGAGGGGCTTAGCCTGGATGCTCTAACCTCTGTGAAATGGCACTGTAATCAAATCAAAGTACAAGAGCCGTCTCACTGACAGACACCTTCAGAGACCGCGTCAGACTGGCTGCAAAGCTCTCAGACAGTATTCAGTCACACTGACTGCAGTGAGTAACATGCCTCCATTCGTTTTTGCCTTCCGATGGCATTGTGAAAAATTATGCATCGTAAGATGGCTCATAGGACTGCACTCAGCCTAATTGCACAGACGGAGAATTTTGTCAGCCCACGTCAGCTTTCTAAGATTTTTCATGGAAAAATGTTCAACGCGTGTATAGCCCCCCAGTACATAAGCTTAACGGTGAACAATGGCACTTCATAGCATCTGCTCACTGCAAGTACATCTTATTTTTTATATCTACATTTATCTATTAACTCTAAAATAGGCTACAGTACATGCCCTCATCTTTTGTGTCCGGATGACATTCAACAATCCAGCTGAAAATTGAACGCTGACAGATGTGATTGTTTTTGCAGTTCTGAAACCAGTTTATGCATTAGCAGTGGTTGGGTATTTTGAATATAAATACTTGCAGGCCTGAGGAACAAAACCAGTGGCGTGTTAGTAGGCATTATTAAGCTTCATTCGTTCCATTCTTATGCTACCTACTGTAAGTGCCCCTCTCTCTCTAAACTCCTCTATCCACATAGGATGGAAAACTATATTTGAATTTCCCTTCAATGCTTCCCTTCTGCTGAAGCCTTTTTGTGCTTTTTATGCCCCCCCCTCCCCTTATTTTTCTTCCTTGGCTATTTTTTTTTTTTTTCTTAAAGACTCCAGTCACATCCGCAATCCCGCGGCCCTATAAGGAGCTTTCACGCTTTTTGGTTTGCTTTAGATGTTTAATACCCACTCTCTTTTGTGTCAGGGAGCCGGAGAGGCGTTAAGAAGCGCTGATATACCCCACTTAGATCCCTTCCTGGCCCGTCACCCCGGCCTGCCGGGCCGCTTTAGCAGGGAACTGATCTGTGACGGCCTGCCACTCAAACTGAGCACTTCTGAAGGCTGACACAATGGAGTGAGCGCCACACCAGAGGGCCCGGAGGTGGGTGCAGAGGGGGGTGGAGGGTGAGGCAAAGGGAGGGAGAGGAGGCCAAGAGGTGCCCTGGAAGAAAGCTAGAGGAGGGGCCAGAGTGTATCTGCCAGTTATCTTTTTCCCCTCTCTTTCAATTTTTTTTGGTATTGTAGTCTTCTCCAAAGAGTCTGTGTTGGTTTCACTGTTCTTCTCAGTAACGAGAACAATCCCCCCTCGTGCGTCTTTTCTCCCCCCTCTCTCTGCTCAGGTGTATCTGTCTGGTAGGTAGAGACGGGAGGTTGAATGAAGATGCAGTGTGTCTGTGGGTGTGGTTGGAGGGCCAGATTGGGATCGGCTATGCTTCGGGGTCTCGGCCGTAGGTGGCGGTGGGCTGTGCTGTGTGTTCACTGCTGTGTGGCGTGATTGCTCCGGCTCGGGTTTGGGCCAGGCCGGGGCCGGCTGACTGTCAGGAAGCACAGTGTATGATTGACAGGTGGTGGTGGGGGGGTGAGCCTGGAGGGGTTTGTGGGGCATGTGGCCACTGCCGCTGCCATCGCCATCACTTTCCCATGGGGCCGTGGTTGGGTAGCGAAGCCCAAAATGTCAGCGCTGATATCTGTGCAGCTCGGCGCGTATCACTCTGCTGCAGCTGCCTGCCATCCACTGCATGCACTCATTCATGTAGAGAGACACGGGAGTATTATGTACGCGCACACACACGCACACACACGCACACACACGCACACACACACACGCACACACACTTTTGTTTCAATAGTCACTGTAATTTTCTTTTGAGCCATGTCCATGCATGCACATTCATCATGGGATGTCGACAAATGCATATTCCCATCCACACACGTGCACACACTTTTACTCCATCTCACTGTCTTTCTTCTCCTCTCCTCTCCTCTCCTCTCCAGCTATTCAATCATGCAACTTTTCCACTGCCCCTTGTTGTCATCAATATAGGATTATTTTCTTTACCAAAGCACTTTCATTTTTTTAATATATCCAACTCTTGTCGTGTGTGTGTGTGTGTGTGTGTGTTTGCTGTCTATATGTCACCGCTGGATGATGAATGCTCTGACAGTGGCAGGGTCAGTGTCACAGACAGTGTGGTCAATTGCCCCTCATCCCCTGAGTCTAACCTTGAGCAACACTCCCTAAAGAGTCTCAATCTGCCATTAAGGCCCACGCACACGCACACGCACACGAACACGCACACGCACACGCACACACACACACACACACACACACACAGACACACATTCACAGACATTCCCTGGTGAGTGTGCCATTAGTGGCTGGCAGGGGCTGGTTTGACAGAGAGCGATTAGCTCCCTATCATGTGTATTGATCACGGTGTCCTGGCTGCTCTTCTCGTCAAGGGGCTCCAGGGTTAGTCCACACGTGCACACTCACACTGCGGTGTACACACACAGAGACACGCACGCACCCAAACACACCCACACAGAGTGACATTGTTATCTCTGTATGTATGAGTTACCTTGTCTTTGTTTTTGAACTAACCAAACTAATGGTCAAATTCAAAAATTAGAGACATGCATAAAAGAGGATTTTGCCATGTACTATATGTAATTCATATTCTGTGGAATCATGAATTGTATATGTTGGTGTTTTATATGTTTATCTGCATTGGTGAGGAAACAAGAACAGTTATTATTTTAGGGCTTCTCAGGCTCTGTTGGTATACTTTGAAGGGGGATATTGTTTTAAATTGTAATGGTTTCATGGCAGCAAGATGCATTTGTTTAAACAAAATGAGAGACTAAACAGAGCGCAACAGGCCAAAACGTGTGAAGCTGAAAATTACAGAATTAACATACACTATTTGCAAAAACTGAAGTTCTGTTTCGTTTAGAGCCCACAATGTCATGTGAGAGTCCTTTTTTTGATTGCATGGGCGACTTAATAAAATCTGTTTACTTTGCACATATGATAAATTACTACGCATTTGGGATATCTGCATCAAGGGCCTCTGTAATCCGGGCCAATTTTCTAGGTACAATGAAAACGGTCTTTAAATCGGCAGCAATGGCCCAATATAACAATTTACCTTAACACCGATGAGGTTTGAGCTCACCCAAACTGTAATAACAGCTTTACATTTTGTACTCTCACAGAAAAAATCTGAACTGAGGCTGAAAACCCCAATCACAAATATTGAATTAAGTTTTAATGTACATTACTAAGAGGTAATTTGCTCCACAGCTGCTTTCCAGTTTTTAGATAATGCCCACAATCATACTGTGTAGCACTTATGAATTCAAATCTTAACATTTTAGATTTGCAGTCGAGAAAATAAATGTTATTGCTGATTTGACATTTTCTCCAGTTTGTGTGTTATACTGAGCCAATTGTGTTTTTTTATTTAAGGCCTCCTGAACCAAAGTAAATCAATATGGTCAGCCTCATATGCTGTAATCCTCAATTTGATTGCTTTTGCAGAACTGTACACGTGTCACGTCTACTTCTCTGCTAGTTCAGACATGCTCCTAGCTCCTGTTAATTGAGTCTAATTGAAGAACATGAAGGGGGAATAAAGCAAGCAGGCTTTTAGGACTTAAAAGACTGCAACCGCCTCTCAATAGTATTTATTTTCAACCTCTTCCACTCAGATTTAAGTGTAAGAGGACAATAGTGGCCCGACACTGATATGTGTGTCTGTGTATGTGTGTGTCTATGATCTGCTGTTTGATTTAGTGTGCCCACCTTCACAAGGACCAGCCTCTTATCAGATCAAAGCTGCAAGCAGCAGCAGCAGCAGCCTATGAAAGAGATTGCGTGTGCACGTGTGTGCTGTGTAGGACAGAGGTGTAGGTGAGGTGGGGGTGTTTTTGTTGCTTTTAACCCAGGACAATGGGACTGCAAACCACAGAGCGAGCGCTCTTTGAACTAATAAAGAGGAAACCTTTTACTCTCCTCTATAAAGATGCCCAACTCTCCCTCGACTTTGGATTTCCCTCCTTAAAAATAGAAAAAACGTCAGAACAAAACATTTCTTTCCTTATAAATCCACAATGCTCGACAAACAAGCATTCAAGCCGAAAATAAGACACAAGTGTGACGAATACATATTGGATGTCGTAGTATTTGTTCCACATGTTCAAGTTATGCACCTATTATATAAATGATTGACCAAACCAACATTATTTCATATTGTCTTTCATGTGTGTTATGATTTCCAGGTTCACTGGGTTCAGAGGCAGAACTGTCATTACAGAGAGAAGCGAGGTGATGTGACTGGACTGGACCAAGGCACCACTCACAGTAAGTTTTGACTTATTGATTTTTCTCTTCCACAGTGAGATCTGATTTTTTTTTTTTTTTGCTGAATGGGCACTCTCATGAATGCGATATCCCAGGAATGTTGTGAGGGAATTTCTTCAGATTTGGTGCAAACATTAATTAGGGCTCATGGATGAACTTTTCTGACTTTGGTGCTTAAAGGTCAAGGTCACAAAACATGTTTTTACCCTTATGAGATTAATCAGGATAGCCTGCAGGTAATTTACTTGCATCTGGCAAAAACATTCACTTGGACTTAGGGATAACCTGATAATAACAGTAATAATAATGGTAATCAAAGGTCACTGTAACTTCACAAAATATTTTTTTGTCACATGATAATATCACACATGATTATATACTAATATAATATGGCATTTCTTCGGTACATTTTCTTCAAATTTCAAACAAACTTGGACTCAAGAATGGAGTATTCCCTGTGTCATTCGGCTCCTACTCTGATAAATGATGTAAAAGTGTGAGAGAGCGAAATATTACAAAAACATGGAGGTGGTGAAAGAGAGAATGATCTTTCACATCTTGACCCATATGCACTTTTGAAGTCTTGTGTTTCTTTCTGAGTATTTCTCAACTGAAGCTTGCCCAGTGTTGAATTTTTCATGCCAGTTTCACATTTCTAAGATTCATGCCAAACACTCTTTCTTGGCAGAGTGGAAAAGCCTCATTATAGCACACTAAACTCTAATAAAGCTCAGGATACAATTAGTAAAACCTGTCTTTATGGGGCCAGTGGTGCACAAAATTCACAGTTTGGAAGTATGGAAGATAACATATAAACTTTTATTTTGTATTGGAAACCTTAAAAAGGAAAATGAAAGTACTCAAACAGTGACTTATGGCCAGTGGTGTTCCATCATATGAATTTACATATGGGTTAAGATATTTTATTTTGCTATTTTATGCTGTGTAGATGCTTTTGATTTGTTTATATGAGCTGTACAAACCAAACTGTGAAATGATTTGTTTTAATTATTGACCATATCCAAATTCTACTCAGTCTAACTGGGCTGGATAGTGTACTGCAACCCACTAGATATTGGGGAAACTATTTTAGAAAACCATTAAACTGTGACCTAAGAAATGTATAACAGTAGTGTTTTATTCCCTTATTTTATTGGCTATAGGACCTCATTTTTGAGTTACTTTCTCTGAATGTATGTTCATTTTCTTTGCACATATTTTTTTTTTCCTACCACCAATAACATTAGCTCCTGTTCTCCATTGGGTGAAGCCATACACATGTATTGGAATTAGACACGCATGGGCTAATTATGGAATAAATGTTCTACACATGCTTAGACCTAATTAAAGTGTAAAAAGCTAATGTATCAGTAATTACTTGATGCACAGAGACTATTGAGTCAGAGAAAGCTGCATACTGAATAGAAGGGTTCAGGACCAATACACGTATCATTACACATAAATATTAATACTGACGCTTGAAATATGTTCATGTTTGTGCGTAACAAGAGGTCCTGTAATCACAAATGGTGTGTGGTATTGATGTCTGAATTCATTGATACAGCAGTGAAGTGTATATAATGAAACAAACTGATTCATAGTCATTGTATGTAAGAAATAGAGTGGGGGTATAAGAGTGAGTGGCAGTGATACGGAGTGCTGCGCAGGGGTGAAGCGATGTGAGGAGAAAAAGAGAGAGAGAGAGAGAGTGAGAGAGGAGTGTAACATGTAGTGTGTGGAGAGAAATGTTCTGGACCTTGATATGAGCCACAGAAAGCCATGCCAAGCTGTGCAGCAGCCATTACATGCTAATGATATGGTAATCTGCCAGCAGCATTCCACCTGACTGGAGGGAAAACAAACTGGGAGGTCTCTCACCACTGGTTAGAGTCCCGGGACTTCCTGAAGTCATAGTTCAAGGCAAGAGAAAAGACACTCACATGCATGATGGATCTGTTTGCACGCAGGTTCCCAGGGGAGACGGTTTGCAACGGACAGGCACCCAGAGGAGCATAAGAGGGACCAGTCCCTCACCTTCAATGACCCGCTCTGGCCCATGCAGTGGGAACTGGTGGGTGCAAGTGTGTGTTTGTGTTTTGTGTGTGCACGGCGCCTATCGGGAGGTATCGCCTCTCTCTCCGTCCTGTCAGCCCTTGTCTTGAAGCTGAAGGATGCCCGTCTGACAGGCATACGTCAGGCAGGCTTTCATGTGTGACCGCAGAGAGACACAGATTATAAGAGGGAGGTGGGGGAGCGAGGGGAGGAGCGGGAGGAATTGAAGGGGCTGACCGTATTGAACTGAGGCAGATGTCGGGGATTGATGAGGCCTGGAGCAACAGTGACACATAACTGGGTTGCAACAACAAGACAAGCTCATCCCTTCAGCAGAGACTTGTTCTCCCTCTTTGACCAACATAGGTTTATGGAGAGCAACCCGTGGAGGGAAGTTGTTTGCCCCTTCGCTATAACAACCACATCTGCTTCACACTTTTCAGTGGCTGCGTTTAAAACAATGTTTTGCCTTAGTGACGAGAATAAGAACTCTACCAGGCTAAAATGCATCTCCTCAGCTCGTTGCTTGTGGAAAAAAAATTAAAAAGCTCAATTAGAAAGATATATATATATATATATATTTTTTTTTAATAAGCGGCATTGCATCTTTCTCATTATATATTGTGTAGATATTGTATCACGCATTAGGTACATTTTTCGATGGCAATGTTTTCAGAGATCACATTTGACATTTTTTTCACTTTATTTTGATAATATCCAGTGTCTTTTGGAACAAGTGCTCCTAAACCAACTCAAGGATATTCCCTCGGGCAGATGTTCCCCTCCATCCCCCTCTCTTTTTCTTCTCTATGCGGGACCATCTGAGAATAAGTGAGGTTTAATCTTTTTTTGGAGGTGAACACTAGCAAAGATGGCTTTGATGGATTGCTCAGATAACTACTAAAGCAAAACGATGTTTTAAAGTTGCACAACAGAGAGCTTATTAGTAGGATTGAGATCATCAAAAATATATTTTAGACACGTTAATGATTAACTTAATCATCATTTGACGTAGTTCTATCTAAATATTGGCTTTGTATTTGGTCGGCTGTATCAAATAAGACTACAAAACAATTAGTGTATATGAAGGCTACATTTCTACACTCCTTGCCACTGTACAGAAATGAAGGCAAAACTGCCAATTGTGAGTCATTATCTGCCACTGATCATCAAACTTCAGCATCATTCATTCTGTATCAAGGTGATGAGATCTAACTAACGTGAGAGGAACCACCATAACAACCAGTATTAAAAAATGTATAAATAATTGACCTACATTGCAATCAGTCTTTTGAAGCACCTCTTTAATAGATCATTTGACCACAGTTGGCTTCTACAATTACTACATTGCTGGTTTACAGCCAAAAGCATAATATTAGCCTGTATTCACAGTATACAACATCTTGACACACACATACACAGTATGTGTGACACATAAATATACTTGGCAGGACGGCAGGGTTCAGCCAGTCGACACTGCAGATGTTCTTGACTGACATGCGAGGGTGTAATCTGACAGAGCCAGGAGGAGGGGAGGCGGGGTCAGGGATTCACCACGGCAACAGGCAACAGACTGATTGACACCTCAGCCCTTGGGGCAAGATGGAGGTGTGAGAGATAGAATGGGGGTGGATGGTGGTAGAGACGGAAAGGGTTAGTGTGAGGCGGGTAGTTGGGTTGTAATAAAGGCAAAAGTGAAGGAAAAATCACACGCAGTTTTTCCATACAAGTGTAAATAGTTGTTCATACGTCGTAATTATACGACGATATAAAGTTCAACATATTTATTTCATAATCAGCCTGTGGTGTGGTGTGGAGAGCGGGAGCGAGGGAGTTCAGCTTCATTACTCCAAACTTGACAAGTCCTCTTAAATGTTAAATGAGAATGAGCATGCTTGTTGTAGTGGTTATAGTGTTGTTGTATTGTTTGTGTGTGTGTATACAGTATATGTAAAAGGGCCAGCAGGGATAAGGCAGAAAGGCGAACTTGTTCAGTTCTTGCCCTGTTTGCATGCGTCTTTTACAATGAGAAATTGGGAGTGTGCGTTTGTTTTCTGTGCCAGTGTTGCATGAACACCTTTACAATTTTGCGTACATGTAGACGTAACTGTGTGTGTGTGTGTGTTTGTGTGTGGGTGGGTTTGTGTGGGGGGGGGGGGTGGACTGGTTGTGTTCCAGTGCTGCAGAGACTTACAATTCAGTGTGTCTATCAGAGGCATGTGCTTTTGGCTTTCATTTCACAACCGCGTGTGCATTTGTGTGTGCTTCTGTGTGTGCATGGTGTGTGGGTGTGTGTTGAAGATCCCTCTCTTTGGGCTTATATTGAAGTTCACAAAGGTGTGCGTGTGTTTCTGCACACGTGTGTCTGTGTACCCTGAGAGAGAGAGAAAGAAAGAGAGAAAGTGTGTGTGCGCGTGTGAGAGAGACTCCCCAGGGCTTGTCCTCGTGCTCTGGTGTACGTTAGCTTGCTAGCTGCCTCCATTCATCTGCTTTATTCTCACACACTACAAAGCAGCTCTGCTCCCCAGATGCAATTCATCCAAACACACAAACACTTGCACAGGCACACAAACCTAGCCACAATATCCCCCTACTGAGCTATTTTCCCCTCATTGTGCTCTCTCTTTCTCGGTCTCTCCATATTGATACACAACAGAATAAAATACTCTTGAAGCACTCTTAAAATATAAAATCTTTCGTTTGTGTGTGTGTGTGTGTGTGTGTGCGCTTGCGTGTCCGTGTGAGAGTTGAGGATGCTTTAGGGCAAGTTCTGACATTTTTTTCAGGCATTTTTTGTTGGTGTGAATATGCACCATGTAAATTGCACGTTAAAGTTCTTTCAGTTTTTTTAAGCTGTGCAGTTTGTGGGCAACTAAGGCTCATGGTAGTCACAGCAATGATCGCATCATGCTTGCTGTGCATGAGTGTGCAGATTTGTGCAGATGCACTCAGCCACTGGGATGTGCACACTACCTCACAAAGACCCACGAGTAAATACATCTACGCTACGTTCAATAATGCACAAAGCATAACTGTATCATAACCATTCTGCTTCTCTTGTGGTTTACACTAGAAAAAAACATGAGCAGGAAATAAGGCGGATGAAGTCTTGGTTACACCTGAGTTCAATTTTACTAGCATCAGCAATGGATGTTGACACTGCTGACTGTCATTTTTGATGCATAAACATCTTCCTTTGTTTGTTTTTGAAAGAAAAAAACACAGATATAAAACAATTGAGTTCCACACCTTTATTGCACCACCTCATTTGCATAAATATGACATCTTCTTTACCAAACCAGAGAACGTGCAGACAGGTGCAAATTTAATACGACAAGAGTGTTTGATATTATATTATACTGTGGAAACATTATTTGTGTAAATTCTGGATTTGCATAAAAGAAATGATGTCTTAAAACATACTCTAAGTAAGTGATGCATTTGGTGTTTATGTTCAACAATAAAATATCCATTGCAATAATATTTTCCAAACTAAAACAATAATGTCTGTGTGTTTGTGTTTAGTTTGCACAGGGAGAGTACAACACCAGTGGGTTCGACCTGAACGTGATGCCAGTCTGGAGCAAAAACATCACGGGCAACGGTGTCGTGGTCAGCGTCATCGATGATGGTGAGTTTGTTTAATCTTCACTGCAATACACATGTTCATAGTCGGTTGTTTTCAGACAGAGGGAATCCGTCAAAAGAGGTACTCGGGTATGTGCTGAATATAAAAATAGATTGATTGTACAAACGTAGATTATCTGTCAGCTTTTTCCTCAAGCTTGGTGGGATGAAGCTGAACTCTGGCCCTCAGTGGAGAGGGTGAATGATTTATGTCCCCCCCCCCCCCCCGCCCACACGTACCCCCACCACCACCACCATCCACCCTCGTCTTCGTCTCAGTCACGCCACAATGAGAATTCATTTCTCCCTGATTGCTGGGATATCTGGCAACAAGGGAAATGAGAGAGCGGCATCTTATGGGCTCATTCATCAAGAACTAATTGAAGCCTCACTAGTCTCAAGTGCTGATAGAACCGGAGTAATGCTGGAGTGTGATGTTTGTATGTGTGTGTAAGTGTTCATATTCACCTACTGTTTTTTTTAAACACGTGCAAGGGCCTCCCACTGCAGAATAAGTGTGAAAGTGGACTTTGAGGAAAAATATCCTGTACAGGTGTCACTAAACGAAGTGCGTGCGTGTGTGCGTGGGTGGGTGCGTTGAGGGGATGGATACAGAATGAGAAAGCAAAAGAGAAATAAATGAAATAGAGGAAGGAAATGTCAGGAGAAAGCAAGAGCAAAAATGATTCAGTGAAGGAATTCGCAGGGAATTCAGCGAGCGAGCGAGCGTGTGCGTGCGTGTGCGTGCGTTTGCGTGCGTGTGTGTGAGAGACTTGCACCACTGAATCTCCTCTCCTCTGAGGCTATTGTGCTCTTCTCCTCCACCTCTCTATATTGATTCCACTGGGCAAGAGCTCCTTCACTCTTTCTCTGTCTCCTTCTTTCTCTTCCTCTGCTTCTCTTGCTCTTTTACCCTTCTTTGTTAACTGGGAGGTGACTTCTTCCTCTGGCTACCCTCCTTCTTTTCTTCCTGCCATCCCCCTCTTCTTTTTCTCCACTGCTCCCTCCCTCTCGGACAGTCTGCCTCTCACAGCTGAGAGATCATGTACATGTTCACCTTTAGCCACCTTTCGGTCGATGCCTATTGATTTTAATATCACAATGAAATAAATTATTTTTCTTTGAGTGAAGGCGGCCCCTCCTCCTCCTGCTCCTCCTCCACCACCCTCCCACTCTCCTCTCTGTTTCCACCCTACAGTTCAACCCTTCTGTTTTAGAGGTAATGTAATTGGCATCTGAGGCCAGTCCTCTACATGCATTGAATCAAATTCACCGTGCCATCTTCAATTACTATTCCTGAGCTTGGATTTGCTTTCTCAAGATAAGATAAGATAATCCTTTATTGTCCCACACTGGGGGAATGTGCGGTCTCTGTCATTGTTGCAGCAGTAGATACATTTGTTTTATCTTTATTATGGTTGCTGGTTGCTTGGTGGGCGGATGTGGGTAAGGCGGTACAGCGGGTCGATGGTTTGAACTCAGGCGTCTCCCCTTTGCATGCCTAAGTGACCTTGGGCAAGGCACTGAACCCAACAATACTTCGGACAGTTTATGAAAGTGTGTGCGAATGGGTGAATGTAATCTGCAGCGTAAAGAGGTTTTAGTGGTCTACTATGTAAGGATAGGCAATTTAACCTTCACCGCTATAATAACACAGCTCGGTAAAACAAGCAAATTCATTCAGAACAATAATTGTGTTAAACCGTACGCATCATAATTTCACATACTTCTTTTTTGTCAATTTCTTTTCATGCTTGACAATGCGCCTACATTTAGAGATGCTCCTAATTCTGGAAGACACACATATTTGTTTTAATAATGTCCAGAGTAAAAGTATGCCAATAATGCCCATATTTAGTAATTTCTCCCATACTGCATCTGTGGGCACCTGTGGTAACGCAACGCTATCAACATTCCATTGTAATCAGTCCGCATTGATCAAGAAATCAGGCACATTCTTTTTGATGAATTTAGCAATGCCAGGTTTGTTTTTGTTTTCTGTCATGAAGTGCAACAACAACACATAACTAAAAGCCCTTTTCATGTAATTTATAATCTAGTAATAGTTAAATTTCATTTACTCTGGTGGCTATGTAGGCTTTAATCAATGGCATTGACGTTTACAAGAGAAAGCATAAAATTAGTCAGGATATTTGTGAGGCGACAACAGGGGGTTGCATCATCATCAGCTCATCCTCTTTCTTTGCTCTGGTGGGAGGCACTAGCTGTGTTCCAAATCGATACATCATATACTAATATCTTCATAGTATCTGCACAAAATGATTAAATATGTGCAGTGCCAGAGGTCCATCCGACTGCCCCATAGGGTGTTACTGCAATGAATCTCTAGTCAAAGAGGGGGACATTTTTAAGGAGTAAAACATAGCCGTGTTCAGCTCCTTCATTTGCTTTGTGAATAGCATTGTGGGAGAATAGCATGCATCACTATCACACCATATTTATTGTGCATTCAGTCTACCTTGATTATATTTAATTATGTCACTTATCCATAGTGTACACACATGCATCCTAAAGGCCCGCTTGGAATTACTACTATTTTATGGGACATGGCTCGAGGCTGAATTTGCACACACCAACCACTTGCAGTCACCAAACCACATTCAACATTGTTTAACAATATTTGGCATATATTCACACTCAGGGGTATCTTATGTTTGCAAATGACCCTGAGATTAACATAGTTCTTTGCATAAAGGTGTGATCACACACGACAATGTTCATTAAATAGGCTACTAACTTTATGGGTCCTTCGGGCAGTTTGTGCACATGCATTTTTTCTTTATATGTTCTCTGCATATGCTATGATCAATGAAGCTCACCAACCCTTTCATAGGAAGAATAGAGAAATTGCATACACGCCACAATGACCTCCGTCCCACGATAGTCGCACAGCGTCTCTGACACCCTGGTATCAACACTGGCATCTGCCCTTCACGGACACACGGTCCAAATACACTCCGCTATCGATAGGCATTTATGCCATTGTCATTACATGTCATTGGTACATAGAGAGACACGGGAAACAAATTAGACAGACAATGGGAGGCGGTGGGATGGAGAGGAGGGAGACGGGATTTACACAAAGAAGACCGGGCAGCCTCAAAGATAATTCAGGGAGCTCAGGGTCTATAATGCAGGGCTATTTATGTCAAACTGATTTGCAAAGAGTGTGGAAATTGTCTTTTTTCTTTTAACAATCACACTGCACTCGATGCTAGATGGGTGGGGTGTGAGATACAGTTTGTACAGGTAAGCATCATTTTGAGCAGGTCCTGTCCGGCTCTCTGTTTACTGCCCTTTGTAGCAGATGTAAACTTGCTGCCAATTAAGTTTTTTATGTCAGATATTGAAGACCCCTGTAAGTCTCAGACGGTTGGATTTTATAGGTGCACTTTGAAAAGCAGTCTACTGAGAGAATAATGCCAGCCTATAGATGCAGAGCTGTATTTATGTTGTCATACGGTATGTATTTATCTGTTGATGTAGGATATGTGATAAAATGTTTTATGGCTGATTAGAAGGCTTATGTTGCTAGAGACGTAAAGCTGTATTTTTGATATTCCACAACCCCAGCTGATTGCCTTAATGAGGTGTGGCCATACAGTATGAAAGCATTTACTTTACTGTCTACTCATGCTGCATGTCTGAGTGGAGTTCTGCAGAAAATCAGCATCTAGTCTGTTCAAATGCTATCTTGTGTGTGTGGCTACCAAAGGTGGGGATTTGTTTGAGCAAGTTGGTTTGAACCAGCTGGGAGTGGCATATCTGATACTTTGCCTAATATAAGCTTCTTTTTTATCATTGTGTTAGACAGCTTGGTGCAATTAATTTTGTTCAATAATTTTGCATGACCCACAAAAGACATTATAAAAATTGCAATGGCCCTTAATGGTTAAACGGTTCACCATCCCTGGTGTAAAGCAAGCGGACCATCATCTAACAAACATGAATTTGATTTATTTTTTATTTTAACAAAACGAGTATTAAAATTGAAAGTGGAAGTGGAATTTGGCAGTATATATACATGTATATATTTTTTTTAAAGCAGATCATTAAGTATATTTTATTGTCATGGGCAGTTTTCAGTCCTGTGCTTTCAACAGAGAGAGCCAAGGTTGTGTAGTATGATAAATCTCGTCTTTACTATGTCTGCCCCAGTATCTTTACATCAGTGTCCATTAATACTGTTGTTTGTATGCCCACTGCGTGCATCCATATATTAAGGCCAGACTCCTGGCCTGGGTCCAAAAACTGTCAGAAGTCTGTACGTGCGTGCGTGTGTGTGAGCGCGTGTGCGTGCGTGTGTGTGCGCGCGCGTGTGTGGGTCTGTTTGTTAGAAATGACACTGGCCAGCTACGGAAAAGTGTGTCTGACAGGGGGATCGACGGAGTCAGCGTTTTTTTTTTTTTTTCTTTCCTCCCTCCTTGGCCCCCGCTGTTCAATCCATCCAGCTGCTGTCACCACAGGGGAGCAGACAATCTATCAAGGCATCGGGATGCATTCTCCTCACCTGCGCCGCGCCTTTAATGAACAGCCAACATGATCCCGGCTGACAAGCAGGAAATGGATGTAATAAAGATTGTTTCTGCATGCTCTTTGCATCCCTGATAAATCACCTCGCTGTGCAACAGATACGGGAGCCACATGGAAATTTGATTTCACACGGCAAGGGGGAGGAAGAAGAGAGCAGTGGGGGGAAAGAAAGAGAGCTGCTCGTGGCAGGGTCACTCTATTTTATTCCCCTTTTTTCTCTCCAGCGGGGCAGTGGAGCAAGGTGTGTGGGGGCTGAATAAAGGGACTGTTTTTTTTTTTAATGCCTGGGCTCTCACTTATCCCACCAATGTTCTGCTAAAACAGGAGCATGCCTCTGTGCCTGTAAGTCTATAAACATAACAGCTGACATGTGCAACCGCTCACATAGATGTCTGTCATCATACTTAGATGTAACAGTCACAAATGCACAAGGGAGCAGCGTCACGTTTACTGAATCCAGAATACACACTAGGTCAGGATGGGACCTGGAGATTAAAACCAGTTTTCAATTTTAGAAAATAATCCACTAAACAGAAAAAGCTCAAATTCAAGCAACTCAATGCCACTGGATACCCGTCCCCTATACCAGGAACTAACAAAATCATTTTTGACAGACTTTGGCAGTATGCAAAATGAAGTAAAAAACAGCAATTTACAATTACCCAAAAGCCTTGGGCCATCTTCATATCTTTGTTAAAGAATGTTTCCTCTTCAGTATTTTATATACCCCCCATACTGAAACAAGTTGATCGTTATGTCGAGGTGAGTCTCAAAAGACAATTTTTTTCAAATTCATCACAGTGACATCCCTTAATTTTTCTGCATTTAAGACTAAGACAGTCATTTCAAGACAGCTCTTGAAAACAGAAAGAATATTGTTCGAAATATTCACCGTCATAGGCAGCTTACGGTAAAAATCGGAATGTCATTTGTAGCCAAGGATGATCAAATTTGACTGTTGCCGTTCCAGGTGGAATGGTGATGCAGTGATGCATCCAATACTTGGTTTCGATCGGCGCTCAGGGCCCAGAGATCCTTTTTGGCGGAGTTTTCATCTTTTCCCTGTGTGGATTTTTTTAGGGTGCTCCGGCTTCCTCGGACAGTCCAAAGGTTCATTGGAGCCTATGTTGCCCATTGGTTGGAATCGCTGGTTGATTCTGCATGTCGGCCCTGTGATAAGCTGGCCTGCCTCTTGCCCAATGTCACCTGGGATTGGCTCCATCTCTCCCTGTGACCCTCAAAGGACGGGCGGTATAGATAATGTACGCTTGGATGTTGTCATTTAATCAAGTCTGACAGATAATGGTAATGACTCCAACATTTCCAGCTGCATATCTTAAAAATAACAGTAAAAGACAGAGGCTCAAGTCAAACGCCACAGGAGAAATATGCAGCATTGTGCTGTTTATTTCTTCCACTTTAACTTTTCTACTCTTGTTTTTTTTTTAATTCTTAACAATGACTAAACACAGGACTAAAAATAATGTATAATATAGACAGCAAACCCCTTGTCGAAGCAAGCGCTCTCTGTCCTCTGTCCACATCCACTGTGTCAATGCTTTAACAGAAAAGGCTTTTGTATATTAGAGTACAGGGTGAGTGAGAGAAACAGGGGGGGGGGGGGGTGAAGAAATAGAGTACAGGGTGAGTGAGAGAAACAGGGGGGGGGGGGGGTGAAGAAAAGAGAATAATGATTAGAGCTGGGGAGAAAAAAATGGTGGGGGAGCAGGAGAACTACAAGGGAATGGAATATAGGAGAATAAAGGGGAGAGTGAGATTGAGATAGGGAAAGAACCGTAGAAGGACGAGTGAGATAGGGAGGGGTGGGGGGATGCAGATATGGGGGTGGTTGGGTAATTTATGATTTAATCTAATGTAGTCTGGACCTGCTGTAAGTCACAAAGACCTCAGCTGGGAAAGCGAGGGAGGGAGAGATGGAGAAATCGAGAGAGAGACATTAACCTTTCCTTGGAGCGAGCGTGGAGCTGTTTTATCTGACCACCATCGACTCCTGTAAACCTTTTCTCCTCTCCACCTCTGCTTCCCGCTCCACGGCCTTTACCGACTGCTTCTCGCAGGCTGCCTTTGCCAAATTTGTTATGTAATGGCAATCAACCTCGGCCTCACTGAGTTTCCCCGAGTCGCAGTGAGTAATCTCGAGAAATATATTTGTCAGTTTTGTTCCTCTGCGTCAGTGAATCATACACAATTGTAGTGACTGAAGCCAAGGAGTTTTATTTTTTATTTTTACATTGCTCAAAACACCTGATGCTAGATATGTAATTTCCACAGGAAGTGGTGCCAACGTGTCTGCCTACACTTCTGTTGTGCTTGTGTTCAGAGCAGCAGAGGGGTTGGAAAAAGAAACTCTGAAGGAACTCAAAACTTCATCAACGGTATAAAGCCCAAGGGGGAAAAGCTGTCAGAAAAGAAAAAAAAACACCCACACTGCTTGACTGACAAGATAGTGCCGGGAAGAGCAGAATAAAGGCGCCAAAGATGGAGACAAACTCCGTAACAAAATGAGAAATTCAAGGATTACAAAATCTCACAACAGCAGATCATGCATGTGCTTCACACACACACCACCTGCACCGCGAGGTTTGGGGTAACCAATCGTTAATCTGCAACGTAAGCAGCCCCCAGGAATCAGCTGTTGCCACTGGCGTTGCCAACAGTAGTTGAGACTATTTTGGCACCTCAGGAAAATAAAATAATATTTTTGAGACCACCTGTGTGCTGCAAAGAAATGTTCTTTTTTGGACCCCAACTAATTTGTTTATGTTCTTGCAAAGGGCAGAAATGTTTGTGATATTGCAAATAATCTGTTTTATTATTATCAATAGTCAGTTGTTGCCACTGGCATTGCTACCGGCATTATGGATGCTTTCCTGGAAAAAAATATGATCTCAGTTGCAATATATGCGACCATACAGAAGATATCTCTGTGATGAATAATAAAAACATTGGTCAGTCTCTACCGACTTTACTTCATTTATTCAAACTATAAACATGGGAAGCATCATAGAATCTGCTTAACTAGCCCTTACACCACCAGTTTCTTGGACCAAACGATAATGAGCACAAGGTCATAGTTAGTCTCATCAATGAATTACACATTCCAGTGAGAAAAGTTCTGAATAATAAGCATATCTCAGATATTGAGCCGCCACACTCCTGCTGTCTGATGTCAAATATTTCAACAACCCATGTGAGATTGTGAGAGCCTTCATATGAGATTACAATATACAGTCATTTAGCAATTATTCATATAGAATACTAAATACTACCGCTGTGGTATGGTGTATGGTGAAGTGCTTTAGTGATTAGTCGAGGAGGACGCATAGCTAAATGTATGCTGTTTTGTTCACACATTCGTATCTTTATCACAACAAAGATGTAGAATAGAATGCAAAAAATAGTTGCAGAAAACAGCTGCATCAGAGAGTCCTATTTTTGATTTGAATGAGTGAGTGAAATGACCTGAAATGATCTAAGTGGCAGCCAACGGATTTTGTAAATGCAAAGAAAAGTTTCTTCTGTGCTTCCTTTCTTACCTCCTTTAGTATAGGCGGCAACATTTAAAACAACACAAATCCAGAAAAACCCTTTCACCAGGGTTTTTCTTCACATCACATGATTCCACAATTATGAAATTGCTTGTGCTGTTGATTTTTAGGAAGTGTGATGATGTTTTGGTCGGGAAACCTAACTTGAATGGTAGGCATAAATCACTGACAATGTATCTCTACTTCTCTTACCTATCTCCTTTGAATAGCCTCTAGATGAAGTTGGTTGGAATTTTCCAGTCAGAGGATTCCCGGCGACAAACACTGTCTATCCGTTCGCCTCCCGCTGTGGTTGCTATGTAGCCATAAAAGAAGGGAGCCAGTTGCCACACTCCCAAACACAGTTTGCAAATGCCACGATAATGGGCCGTACCAGCGCCTACTACCGGGGTGCGTCTGTATCCATAATATCTCTCCAGAGAACCATTTGCCCGGATAAATATTGGTTTTGCGCTGGCCCCTGTAATGGCACCCTGTGCAGGCGGCGGGGCCTGTAAGTGACGTTGTCTGTCACGGCGTTGGCATGCTGGCGTGGGAGTCGTTGGCACATTGTGGGGTCTCTCTCCAACGCTCATTTGAATTCGCTCGTCCCCAATCATGCCACTACACTCAGCGACTGCACACTTCCACACTCCACTCACACACAACTCCCACTACCTGTTTGGGCGCCGGGCGCCGCTCATTTGCATGAAATAAGATGGAAATGGAGCCCTTATTTATGCCAACAGAAATTGAGTGTGTTATTAAGGGCACTATTGTGCAAAAGAGACGGTGGCAGTAAGAATACATTACAGAGGCTATTTCTGGAGTGGCTCGAGTCACACAGAGGGTAATGCTTTACAGGTCCCTGATGACTTCTACAGTCTGGGCGCCAACGCTCTGGTTGGGCTGTGTGTACGTTTATGTGCATTTTTCTATGTGCATTTGTGTATTTTCTGTGTTTGGACTGTACGCATTTATCCACGGTACCCATAAGTGTGGGTATTTCTGGGGAATATGATTCTGGGAGATGATCATTTGTATATTGCCTGGTGATGGATGGGTTTCCTGTGATTGACAGGTCACCATTCATACAGGCTTCATTTGTAAGGCTATTTTTGTGGTGTAGGCTGAGCGGGAGACAGGTGAAGCTCCATTTCTGTCAGTCAAGAGTATATACTGTGGTTCGCAGGGTTCATGGGTCATTTTTGTTTAAAATTAGAGAAAAAAGGTCTTGAGGGAACAGATGCCAATTACTTTGTTTCTTCAATATGTGAGTCTTTTTGGAGTGGTTTGAAAAGTATTCAGCCTGCAGTAGGAGCATCCTCACATATTCTGTGTATTTTTGTATATTACCTTGTTTTTCTTGTCTAGCGTTAAATATCAGCCATGGAGATCCTACTTCTAACCCTTGATTGGCCCCTGGGTGACCCATGATCTTTAACCTTATTATGCCTGGCGTTCACAGGCTGCCTTGGTGGAGCGAGAGCATGCTGGGTAAATATTAGGCATTGATCAATTATTTAAACGCCACAGCTGCATCCTAAAAAAGAGTAAAATAAGAAAGAAGGCTTTCATCCTGTAAATCTGTTATAATTTAAAATTCTAATTATTGTTTGCTTTCTGCCTCTGTTTGTTTTTGCGATGGATTGGTTGTTGTGTGGTCACGTGTCTTTGCATGTGGATTTTGTATCTTATTTAGCAGCTTAGAGTGAGTGTCTGTGATGAAGGAGTGTAGTAAAATCGAGCTCAGGCTTGCTTGTGACAGCCCTGCCCTGTTTTTACTTTGTTCTTGTATTAGACTTTATTAGCATGTGAGTCGAATTCTGGGAGCGCGTCTCATCTGTCCTCCTGAAGGGAGGCCAATTTCAAAACTGGATGTTAAAACAAGGAAAAGAAAAAAAACATAAACTGGAAATTCCCTCTCCCAGGGCTAAATTGGTGTAAATAGTATTGTTCCCCTCTCTGTCAAAGATATATGGAATGCTGTTTCGCTGATGGCTTCAGTAAATGCTCTAGCCAGGCAGGCGTATAGATATAACAGATTTACTCCAACACTGCATCTAACCACTGGGCTGTGTAACTGGCCCTATACAGCATTTGTCATGTATTGTGTGTGCGTGCGTGCGTTCGTGCGTTTGTGCGTGCGTGCATGTTTGTTTGTGATGGAGGGTCGCAGGTAGTTGTGTGTGTGTGTGTATTTGGGAGCGGGAACAAAGCAACCGAAGCAAGTAGAGGGTGATCCGCAGAAGAGTGGAAAGAAAGGCAGGAGAGATGTAGAGCAAGGAGAGAGAGAAAATACACATCAAATAAGCTAATGTCAAGGCCAGTGTGGTCCCATAACTTCTCCATTCAACCAGAGGTCAAGCTGGGGTCAAGCTCTATTGATTTCTTTCCAGGCTCTGTGGTAGTATTTCTTTCGACTAATAGCAAGTTGCAGGCCTTCACCGACAGTGGATGGCATCTCTGTAATGTAGGAGAGAGCTATTTCTGGACTGATATATTAAGATGGTGTCCTGTTAATGTCGGCGGAAAGAACAGTAAATGTTATGATGGAAGAAACGGTTTTATATGAATAGTATTTCACCAAAAAACAACACATCTAAGTTTTAATGCATGATGTATCTCGCACACGAGAGGTGGTGCAGCTTGTGTTTGGACTGTATGTTTGCATGGGTTTTAAGCTCATCGTTTTGCATGTACACTGCATCTGTGTGTGTGTGTGTTTGCGTGCGTGCGTGTGCGTGCGCACTTAAATATCAGTGTGTCCCTGTGTCCGCTGGCATACAGTGATGGATCGCAGCAGTTCCCTGTTTACCTAGCCTCATGATTTCCTGTGCGTGCATGTAACAAGTGGAGTTTGGCAGGATTAATGAGCACACAGCTTGCTGAATGGGTGTTTGGCTCCGCAAAGCACTCCATCATAGCCTGATGCCGCTACCATATCCCTCACAAATACACACACACACACTGACGCGTACTGACACGTGCTGACACGCACGCACACACACACACACACAATATGCACTCTGCAACTCACCACTTACCCTTGCTCTTAATTACACATGCTTAGCCAAGTCCCATTAAGCCAGCCCCCGCCCCTCATGCTAAACAATGTTAAAGCATCCACATTTCTCACCCAATGCCAAATTTAAATACAGTGCAGTCTCCATACCGCAGTGTGTAGGAGGTGAATTGTTTTAATACGTTCGCTCCAGAGTGAGAGAGAGTGGAAGAGATAGTGATGCTTTACAGAAAGTTTCAATTCAGTTACAAAAATATATTAATTGTTGTTGTCTTAGTGTTTGACACATTAGTTTGGAGGTCAATGTTTCAGCCGAGATAACTTGAAGTGTTCAGACTGATGGATAATTTTCCGGGTAGGTATGTACCGTGATAATCCCCTTGGTGACATTTTGCGGGTTCTCTACATTGAGAAGTAAAGGTAAGCGTAACAAACATGTATATATTTTTTTATGTGAATGGTTAGAACACATAGAGTACCAAATAACTGCAACATTCCCAGTCTGATTTCGGCTGGGCACCTTTGTTGCTTGTCATACCCCTCTGTCATTCTTCATATTAAAAAGAAGGCCAATAATTGGAAAAATGATGGGTCCCTAACCAGTGCATGCATTTGATAAAATATATTTTTCTGTAATGTTGAAGCGTTGTGAAGATGGCACCGGTGTGAGGAAAAACAGAGGCTGTGCCTGTTTTCCTATATGCTATATCCTGCCAGTGTGTGTTTCCTCAAAAAATGTGGATATCTTTACTGATGCATTGATTTTGCAATACCAAAGCGGCGTGTTTCGTTTAAAAGTGTTAAAAGTGCGTATATGTTCTTTGCATGTTTGCAGTTTATAAAGGAATACTAACTGTGTTTCTTGTGTGTGTTTCTTGTGTGTGTGTGTGTGTGTGGGCCAGAAAGGGGGATGGTAGGAAGGAGGACAGAAGGGTAGAGCAGAAATCAAATCACTTAATTGCTGCATTTTTCATCTCCATCTTTTGTTTTATGGCGGCTGAGGGCCGGCGAGCAACTCTGGCTGTGATTCATGAACGTCAGGGAGGCCCATGAGCAGCGCCATCCCTCATCGGCACCCAGCCGCCCGCGTACCCAAAGCACCCACACAATTACCATGATGAATATTACTTGTTTTTGTTGTTTGGTTATTGTTTTTTTGCTTCCATTCTTCTACTTCGCCACCGTCATCCGGTTTAAGTGGGAATGGGGTGTTGGTTAATGCAGCCGCTGAACTGTCAGAAATAAACAATTTACCATTTCAGGTTCATACCCCCCTCTGCACCCTCCTCTGGTGAGAGCTGAACCCACTGAGACTGAGAGAGAGAGAGAGAGAGAGAGAGAGAGAGAGAGAGAGAGAGAGAGAGAGAGAGAGAG
>JAFBJU010026074.1:1023578-1087465 GCA_016785305.1 Colistium nudipinnis | reverse complement strand
GAGAGGGAGGGAGAGAGAGAGAGAGAGAGAGAGAGAGAGAGAGAGAGAGAGAGAGAGAGAGAGAGAGAGAGGCGGGGTTCAGGAGATCCAGATAAGGAGGAGATAAATATAAGGAGACGAGAGATGTGTTCATAGATGCTGTGTGAAGATTTAGGGAGTGCAGGATATCACAATGGGAAGAGAGGGAGTACAGATGTTGTGAAAAGAAAGGTACAGGAAGTAAGCCGGAGATGCTGAGTGATATTACACATCTGAGAGAGAGAGAGAGAGACATAGGATGAGAAGAAGGTGGATAAGAAGATGGACAGTGCAGGACTGATAGTGGGTGGAGTGTGTGAGGGAATGAGAGCTGTCGTGGAAGGAACGATAAGAGAATGGATGACTTCAAACAGAGAAGCTCTTTAGGATCATGGCGGGTGTGTGACCTATCAATACTGAAAACTCAATACTGAAGTTGATTCTACTCAATGAGTTAAAACAAATTATACATCTTTAACGTCTGTACATTTTGGAACATTAAAAAACAACTGCACTCATAAGATGGTGCCATTATTAAATTTATGCAAGAAATTGTCAAGAAAAATAGAAAGAAAAAAAAAAGTCTGTCCTTATGCTATAACTGTCTTTGTGGAATCCCACTATGTTGTCATTTTAAGATCAGTTAGGATTGTGGATACATTCAGGATTTTTTATTATTGAATAAATTAATGATTTAGTGGAGTTACTAAAGCGCCTGGTTCCTCATTTGATGGACAGCCTTACTTGCAATAATTTCAGGTTAACAGTACCAGCTGTGAGTACAGTAGATGACCTTTAAATGTTGGATAAATTAAGCGGTTTCCACTAAAAGGGGCACTCGCAGTCGTTAGCAGTTTCCCTTTTCACATTCCATACTTACACATCACCTGTTAGTAAATGTGATGAATTGTTATTTTATTGGTGTTTTTTTTTTTCTTTTTTTGTGCTACTAAAAATGTTATTGAATTTATTTAGTTGTCAGTTGATACTGCATATAGTTATATTTAAAAAATATAACTATATAAGTAAAACAATGCATAAATAATCAAATAATCACAATCTACACAATCTAGTTTACAACATTGACCTTTTTCTTTTGCCCCAAATCATAATTTTCAAAACAAATCTATCAAATTGCTAAACCCATACAGCCACTGCTGTCCAGACTGTTCGCCCTCTATATGTGTCACACACAAACTCTCATGTACACAAACATATGAACACACAGGTTCTGATCACACGCTAGGTAAAATAAACCTGCTCTTTGAGTGAGGTTGCCTCCCCGTCATGTTGTCTCGGGGAGTGCTGCACAGGGGCCTCACACACTGTGACAAACATAGAGGAACACATAAAAAAAAGAAGATGAAACAAAAGCCGAGTCTCAGGCGTCATGTCAGCTCATCACTGCGTTTGTTTGTGTGTTTGTTTGCATCCCTCGCAGCGGTGGACAGAAGTGGGTGGAAGAAAGACAATGCATGTGTGTCTGAGCATGGCTGGGCATTTCTGATTATTTTGTGTGTGTGTGTGTACAGTACTGTATAGTGTGTACTATAAAATATGGCAACATGAGAGATCTGAAAAAGGTTACACATTTAAACCTTTTAACACCCAAGAATATGGCAAATAAGCCGAGATAGAATAAGAACAATTAAGCAGTAGAATAAATGTCCAAATGAAGGTCAAGGTGTGAAGGTGGAAAGACGTTTAACTGAATGAAATGCAGTGTCAAACGGAAGACACAAACAGTCTCAACCGGAGAGCCTGTAGCAAATAAACACTGTAATTTACTGATTCAGGATATTTTGTTGCCTAACCACGTATCAATTAATATATATATGCTTTTTGGAAAACTGGGGCAATTACTAACCTAGTTTGACTTGAAATAGGTTTCTGTACCGTATTAATGATTTGTAGTTAAATAATAAAGCTGAAGTTTGAATAGGGTGGAAAAACATAGTTTTTCTATTGCCTGTTTATTATAGCAAATATTTTCTTAAACAATACATTATTTTATATTTTAAAAATAATTCCTAGAAGGCATTTTGCTTTAAGAGGAATATTTATTAGATGAAAGCTTACAGAGTTCAAAGATGCTTTAATGCAGGTTAGAGTTACAGTGAAGTATTTGTGGTATATTGGTGTTTTTTTGAATATATCAGCATTATATCTAGATCTCATTCATTCGAGGTCTGATATGTCACATGCAAAATATCAGCTTTTTTTGTATACAGTATTTATAAATACAAGTATCAGCGTAAAGCAGTCAGTTAATGAGGGAGACTTCAGTGCACCAGTGGCCGCGGGGCACTGTGTGTGTGTGTGTGTGTGTGTGTGTGTGTGTGTCTGTGTGCGTGAGTGCGTGCACATGCTGCCAGTTTTTAAATATTAATTTCAAGGTCAAAGGGAGGGAGCTTTTTGATATTCATGCAGGGTGCTGTACCCTGCGCCTTGTGCTGCAGCCCTACCCGCGCTGCTGCTTCTCTCACTGGCTCATTGGGTCATTTTGTCTGCTACTTTTTGTCCTTTTATTTCTCTGATGTGGAGGCACACTATTGAACCTCACTGCATACTCGCATACACAGAACATATGCGGTGCTATGTGCTCTTCAGTGCGTACTGGAGCGTTATTACCACGGTCAAGATCAGCGGTTTCTAAACAAGCATAACGTACTTTTTTTTGTTACTGTTTTTTAGTTTTATTAAATAATCTGCTTAACTCATTTATGACCCCAGGCAGAGACTGTGCCACATTGTCTTTGTGACAGAAGCTACTGTTGTCGGACCCATTGCCACCCATTACTGACCTTATTTAATATACTCAGTATTAGCTAGATGACATGTTTTTTGAGTTTTCAAAAGAGAGAGCTCTCCTAATAAATTGAATTATCCTTTTTTTTTTTACAAACCATGCAGGACTGTAAAATTGAAGTTGACCCTAGCCCAAAAAGCCAGTTTACGTAGCAGACAAATGTCTTCCAAATCAAATCTCACAATTTGCAGACAGAAAACACGGACAGACAGCTTCCATTATAATAATAAATATCTAGCTGACATAATTATATACTATTAGCAAACTAAGTAATGATGAATGTTATGGGAATGTTAATTAGGATTATCGTACAGGGCTTGAAATGTAAGTAGTAAGTAAACTGGTGAAAACTGCGGGTAATTATTTATTGTATCTGATATTTATTTTCTTTCTATGTTCCTTTTGGTTAATACTGCCTTGTCACTTTAGTCCGATGTATTGAATTTAGAGCAACCGCTAATCAATGTTCACATTAAAACATATTTTTATGCGCACAAAATTGGAAATAGGCAAATAACATATGGTTATGGACATAACTCATTTCTCTGAACAGACAGAACGGTTGCATTAGTGGCTGATGAATCCCTGTGGTATGATATCAGTCACCTCAATGGCTCTTGAAGCTTGTGCGGCTCATTATTTTATTACAGTGGGTCAGTGACACATGCAGTCGTGTTGCTGATCAGACACACATGTAACAAGCATCCACCACTGATTGTTTCACCGCTGTACGCGTTACATTGATGCCACGTAATCACGCACAGTCAACGAATGTACCGTTGAGCTGTACCGTAAGATTAGATTGTGTGCTAATGGTCTTCGCTACACAGCGATTGTCTCCATCACAGCAGTCCTACACTGTAGTTAAGTTGCACTGTACACCGTCACACTGCAGTTACGTGGAGAGCTCCTGGGACTCCTCATTATTTAAGCCATTTATCAAACTGGCCCTTCCGTCCCTCGTGGTGGGATACATGAGCGTCCACAGACACACACTCAAACACACAAATATGTTACACAGTGAAAAAGATAATTCAGGACCCTAACCGTAAAGTAAAGGGAACATGGAAAGACAGAAGTGAGCGTTGCACTTTACAGTCGAAATGAGTCCAAACGATGTAGTAGTGCACCGAGTCCACATTGCTTCAGTGTGCAGCTGCTGTACAGTCTTGTAGTGTCATGTAGAGGTTGATAAGGTTCAGTGTGAACATGGCAGACCGTGAACTTAATGAGCCACATGCCTGTTTCTTCTAGAGAGAGCTGCTGATACATACATCACGCACGCTTTAAACCGTATGCTTCTTTATACCTCGTGTGTGGTTCGAGGGTAGGTGGTGTTAACATAGACACATACTGTATACATATATAGCAGATCACTTTTTTTTTATTAGTTTGAGGATAATTATTATTGATAGTAGTTTTTTTCAAGTAAACGTACTTTGGAAAATCTGGAAAATTTTCAGACATAGATTTATGAATTTGCATCCTATCTGGCAAATTCATCACCAGGTGAGCTTCTACTTCACCCTAGCATGGAAGAGTGGACGCTTTGATGATTTGAACTACAGCTACACAGCTGTGGCTATATATATATATATATATACACACACACTCACACACACCAGTTGCCGTGTCAGTGGTCAGCAGCAGGCTGGAAGATCAGGCCAAAAGGCAAAAAGTGGGGGCAAATGGCAAAGCCCCGAAACTGGTGGGTGGCACCCAAAAACAGATATGCCAGGCTGTGCACCCACAGCATGCAAAGTACAATCGCACAAAAGCACAAGCTGGCAGCAAAAGGCGGGAGAGTGTCTTCTATATTATGCTAGGGATTGATCAGGGAATTAGAAAGTGTTGAATAAGTGGGTGAGGATCTGAATTCACAATGTGAGACGGGCAGAAGTTAAATGATTGCAAATAATGAATTGTGACACACTATGCTTATTTTTATATGAGCTAGTTTCACTCTTCTATCTCGGTCTCGGTTCAATATATCTACGCCTTCGCATGCATGACAGTTCATGTTCTACGTGGGAGCTCGTCCTTTCCCCTTTTCCTCTACAGTGCAAATATTTGGTCTGTCGTGTGTGTGTGTGTGTGGGTGTGTGTGTGTCTGTGTGTGTGTGTGTGTGTGTTTGTGCGTGTGTGTGTGTGTGTGTGTTTGCGTGTGTGTGTGTGTGTGTGTGTGTCTGTGTCTGTGTGTGTGTCTGTGTGTGTGTCTGTGTGTGTCTCTCTGTCTTTTAACCCCAGGCAGAAGCATGTCATTTCCCGTGCTCCTGTCCTTCTGTTAGACAGATACAATATTAAGAGCCACAAATCTGAGTGTGAGTTGAGAGGAAACACGGGAGGCATTGTGGGAAAGAGGGGGGGGGGGTGACAGTAATAATAGCATATAGACAATAGTCAGGGAGGGCGAAGGCGATTGAGTGCAGTCGCACAAGTAGTGTCAAAAGACAGGGTGTGCAGACAAAAAGGATATCAGGCGTGAATCTCGGTTTGAGGAGAGACGAGTTGAAAACGGTACTGTCATAACGTCTTATCTCAGTCACAGCAGGAATTCTCCTATTTGTGGTTTTTACCACATCTCAACCACGCTCAATTATCCTTCTCACCGACAGCCTGTTACTGTATATCTTTTTTATCTTCACAATTTCCTTTGGATTCCCCATTTGTTTTCTTCACACAGTCTTATGTTAGCTGTGGAAGGACAAATCTGTATGCCATACTTGTTGTGTGGTTGTTATTATTTATTAAACCTTTAATAAGTCATTATCCAGTCAGCAGGAACAGCGTCCCCTCAGCCTATTCTTGGTGGAAATGATTTCTTAATTTACTGGACAATGCACTTTAAAAGAAGGTATTGGTACAGGACAGCATTCTATGTGACTCTAGCTTTTTGAATACAATAATGGAGATGTTTTCCCCTGCACTGATAATTGCAACAGTCCACCCCCTCTGTTTCGTTCTTTTACATTGCCGACAATACAAAGCAGCATCAACTCTCTGTGACATTGATTCCTCGGGATGCTTTCCTTTGAGATTCAGCTCCATGTTTGAAATGACCACATCGCGTTGTTTCTGGAAATTCAGTATTTTCCAAAGTTTCTCAAAAAATGATTCATGATTACAGAATTATGATTTAAATCTGCCCAAAATACCTTTAATTAATGAATAGTCTTAACCATGACATGCTGTTTAATCTGACAGAAAGTGATTCTAATGGAGAAACCAAAAAGGGCCATGATATTACAGAACCCGCCCCCCCCCGTCTCTCTCTTCTGCTTTACTACACGCACACATGAACACACGCACACATACAATACCCCCTGACCACCACCCCCCTACTGAGCCCTGAGCCGCACAGCACAGCCAGATTCCTGTTCCATAGGTCACATCAGATGGCTGGCACACTTGAGCCCTGTTGACAGCTTGTTGTTTACAGTATGTGCAGCCAGCGTGGGGCAGCCCCCGCCGATCAGGGGCCTGGTGGGAGGTGGATACGGCAGCGTGCGAGTTACACAGAGGATTTGAACTGGGGGGGGGGGCAGCGTTGTTAGTGGGGCTGGTGTTTGCGGGGGGTTGGAGGTAGGTTTGCTTAGCAGGGAGCCCCCTGGCGTGAGGACCAGCAGCCTTTGAAGCACTTCGGTTCAGAGAGAGAGGGAGAGAGAAAGAGGTGGTGGGGGGGGGAGAAAGAAAGACAGGGAGAAGCATTGAAGGAGGAAAGAGGTTACCTGTGGATCAGCCAACCTTCAGTGCAGAAGGGTTGGGGGTGGTGGTGGGCGGGGGGCAGGAGGAAGTTGGCGACTTTGATGTGAGTCCAGGTTGGACGAGAGCATTGATCGCGGAGAGAGGGAGAGGGGGTGTGGGGGTGCCGAGGAGTGTGGAAGAGCCAAAGACGGCCAGAGTTCAACTATTGGAACACTTCCACCTCCTTCTGAAGAGCCGGCTTGGGGGGTGGCGGTGGGGTTGGGTGGAGGGAGGGAGCATGGTGTAGATAAGCTCGGAGAAACGTGTTAACACTGCGTGTATTGACAGTGAAGCTGGAAGTCGGGCGGATGAAGTTTAAGAGATCCATCTTTCGGTGCGGCTTGCTGCGCATGTGAAAGTCTTTCATCTCTCCCATGTTGGCAGCAGGAGCACTGGGGAGTTTTACTCCCTCTGCGAATGTGTGAGTGTGTGTAATATGTGCGTACCGTGTGTGTGTGTGTCTATGAGTGCATTGTTCAGGGTGAACTCTTTGTGTGCATTCTGAACCAACAAAGGCGGGACCCTGCTGGGGTGCTGTGTATGCGTGGATCACTGCTGTGTGTATGCGCGAGCGTGTTTGTGTGTGCATGCGGATCACTGCGTCTTGCACAATCATCGGGACAACACACAGGCACAACACCCGCTGGGCGTATCGCTCCCCACAATACACCTCGGCTCCCACAATGCATCGGTATTTCAAAGCTCCGCATCCCAGGAGACTTTGCTCCAAGAGTGAGGTCTCTCCTACCAGGAAGTGACAAGCCCCCCCGCCGAGACACAGTTCCCACAATGCACCGAGGTGGCTCCCATAGAGAGGCTCACAATGTGTTTGCTCCCGTTGCAGGCTGCCGGCATGCACCTGCCAGCCTGCCGCTAACGGCGTTCATCTCGCTCTCGTTTTATTTCAGCCTCGGTTGTTTTCCCCTCCTCTATTTCAACGGAGCGATTTCACTCCTGAACCCACGGTCTAGGGTCAGCAGATTGTGGTCGAGAGCTAACAGCAAGAACAAGAATACATCCAGTAGCCCTGTGTACATTCGGAAACGTTTTTACGTTGTCAAGAAATAACCCAAGGCGAGGTTAACACGCCATTCAATTTCCTTCCACGCAGGTTTCTGATCCCTTGGTCAGTTTGCAGTGGATACAGAACGGACCTAATCTCTGCAGACAGAGCCTATGTGCACTAAAGAATGTGGTTCTGATGATGACTTGATGAATCTGTCACTGATGGAGGGTAGGAGTGGGTGGAAACTCATCTTGACCTAAATTTGGATGACTGACTTATTTTGCTCAGCTACACAATTTCACACCAACTGTGATTGTGAATTAGAACAAGAAAAGCGGCGACACTCATTGCCGTGCAAGATGTGGAATACACTGTGCTGAATTTTAGTGCTGTGATGTCTGAATTTAGTACAATAGGTTGCAAAGCATTGAGTGCGATGGTCTTTGTATATTAATTAATGAGCTCATAGAATTTTATATTTATAAAACCACAACCTCCAGTTTTCGGAACATGAAGCTCATAAAAAGGTTTCCCCTCGTCCACAGCTGTCTTATTTCAGTGTATCACATGTAGGCTATTCAATTATAATTGAATAACATAATTAAGTGGGCTCTGACTCATTATTGGCAGATACCCAATGTTGAAAGACTCAGATTAAGGCCGAAAAAACTCAATAAGGACGTGACTCTTAATGAGGAAGAAGTATTAAATAAATATATCTTTTTCTAAACTAGAGACACTGGTACTGGCATCTTAAGAAATAGAAAGCGTGTGCTAATGTGAAGTGCCAACAATACACAAAACAACTGTAAGACAGGTCTGCGGACAGAAACAGTACAGATTCTAGGCGAGCACCTTAACACTCAAGAACATCAAAATCCTTAAACTATATGGCACTTTTGTCTTATTTCTTACCCAAAATATTAACGCATTTTATTAAAATGTCTAATCAGATGAGTCAATATTGAAAAGAAAAACGTTAAATATCTCGTGTTGCTAGTGAACACATTATGTGCCGGCTCCTCTTCTAACTCACTCATTGTGTTTATTCACTCCGTCTATTTGATCTGTAATTGTTACACGGGTCTGCTGGAAATCACTATAATTTCACAAATTGCCAGAAAGCGCAAGTTCACCCACATTCAATCAGTGCCCCGTCATTGGTACCAAAATATTGCGCGTGAGAACAAATGAACAAACAAGTACATTGACAGAATGTGATGAATCCCCACACACGCCTCACAATGGCCTTTATTTCTCAGGGCTCTGAATCTTCCAAAGCCACGTCGACCGGGCACCCCCAGTGCAGGCACGCTGGCTTTACGGGACTTTTGCTCATATTTCTCAAGGCCTAATTGATTTGTTATTGAGAAGCTGCCAAGCAAATCAGAAAATTGCATTCAGTAGCCGAGGTATTAGCCGCTGCAGAGTGTTTTAGATGTCTTCAGCGATCGCTCCTTGGCAGAGCGTTCTGCCCTGGAGTGGCTGGTGTATAATGGACTGCCATGAAATCATAATTGCGTGTTTATGAACAAACCAGCTGGTTGAGGCAGAGGGTAATTATTTTCTCTGCGTTCTCCTTTCCGCTCACCGCACACTTGGGTCTGATAACAGCCACAGTAGAAAATGAACGTGGGGAGGAGAAAAGCATAGAAACTGAAAGGGGAAACAAGACTGGGTAGTTCTTACTCTCTGTTGTTGCTGTTGTTTTTTTTGTCCCACTGCCCTCTCATTTTTTCTTCCTCTGTGTTGCATTCTGCCATCAGGTTGTTCCCCCCCCCCCCCGCCCAACTTGTCCAACACTTGCAGTAACAACTTTGCTTGGGGCTAAGCAAAGCGAATGACTGCTACTTACTTTTCTGAATCACCATCATCCGGCCGCCTTTGGAACCTTTCAGTATAATCAAAACCTCCAAATTGCACGGTGTGTCATTATCACGTTCTGATCGTGCAGTCTCGATCTCATGGTGCATTTCTATGCATTATTTAATATCAACGGTTATTCTTGAGTTTGAGTAGTTTGGGCACACTACGTGACCTTAGCTCACTGTGCCGATTGTAGTAGCATAAAGCTAAATGGTGGCCTCAACTGATTCTCATTGGATGATAATGGGACTAAATCCGACCTTGTCAGATTTTGATTTATAGTTATCTTACTGCTCCCATAATAGACTAAAACATGGATATTTCAAATTTGCCCCAGTCCATTGCTCACAATATATCCACTCCTCTGATTTCACTTGGAGTGAATAAGGAATGATAGAGCACCAGCAATCGTGGAGACTAACTCGAGATTTGCTACAGCTGTCTCAACGTGTACGTCCGACAGAGCAAAGAAAGTGAGTGAGGAAATCAAGAGCTTAGCCTCACATGTGGATTGGAGGTGAATACGCTGCTCTCCGGTTATGCCGAGGCTTTGTCATGGTTACAGTGTTCACTGGATGTGTCTGAAGACATATGTTCTTTCCTAGCTTTTTTGTCCCAGAATCGTTTTTTCCCATTATTTGTAGTTCATAAATCATTTTATGGCTACAGGTAATGATTCTCTAGGATTTTTCACACCTGTTTATTCTATCCTTAATCTTCTGATTAGTGCATGTTAATAGAAGGAAAACGCAAAGTTAGTGGCAATAGGCATTGAATTGAAAGTAATATCGACATGCTTAATCAGTGTGCGTGCGTGCGTGCGTGCGTGCATGCGAGCGTGCAGAGCCAGACACTGTGTCCTGACAGTGGACTCACTCAAACACACAGAAATCCCACTGGATTCTCTCCAGCAGCCATGGTGGAGCCTGGATTCAAGGGCCCCCACATACTACTGTATAGTGAACATGCAGTGGGGTCAGACAAAAATATAACAAAGGAATAAGTGCAGAAGTACAGAAGTCGGAAAAATTAACAATATCATTTGCAGAGCCCTTGAATCTGTCACCCCTTTTACACACCCTAGTAAGGATAGCTGAGGAGTTTTTGCTGCACCCCCCAGCTCCTCCAACCTCTAGACTGCCACCCGTGTTTGTGTGTGTGAGCTGAGATAAGAGAAGTTTGATCTTCTGCTCCAATGGCTGTCAACTGCCCCGTTTCCAGACACTAATCTAGGTAACACAAGGCAGTCAGTCAGCAGGCCGCATGTGAATCTGGAACTAGGATGTTATCCTCGGGGCCAGCGAGAGCTGACCCGCTCAGGCAGCAATACAGCACAGTCATCGTGTCTCATTACCGAAGCCACTGCTCTCACATTAAGCCTCGTTAGCCGCTCCGGATGAACATCCAGCAGCCCGCTGAGGATTCAAGGGTTAATTGTGGCTCGTGTCACAACTTGGACCTGGCCAGCTCAATAATGGGCTGCAGTTATTGGCTTGCCTGCCGTGTGTGGTATTTGGTGCTTGCATATGCACGTGCATGCATGCGTGTGTGCGCTGCCAGTCTTAGTGTATCGGCTTTGGAGTTGACCCTGGGCCAGCGCAGCCTCTCCATGCTGTCTGTATTGACAGATGTCAGACTCCAGGGAGGAGTCTGAGGTCTGGAGGTCCTCCCGTGTACCGGAGTGACACACCTCCACTGGACAGGACATCCACACCTACACACACACACACACACACACACAAAGTCACGCAGACACATGCACAGGCATATTCATTTTATTGCACACATGGAACCTGAAGACTCTTAAGCTTGCACATGCAACCCCCTGCCTAAACAAACACACTTGACCCCCCCCAAACAGCCCCCCCCTTACCCAACGCCCTCTCCTGTCCCCTAACTCTATTCGTCACCATCAGCCCTTCATCATCAGCCCTTTGGGGCTGTCTACCTACCTATTCATCTTTCTGTCCATCTATCTATCGACTGTGATAAATTAAACTAGGAGCCCTTTGACCTCTGGAAGTAAATGTCAGACTGGCCCTTTCGCAACATCCCCCCATACCCCCTTCTCATCGCTGGTGGATATTTGGTATGCTTGAGATGACTATTGATATGGATATCTGCGGAGCCACAGCGCGTGACAGTGTTTGGTTAGGTTGTTGTATTTGAGATGAGGGGGGGGCTTGAATGTTTTCCTGTCACGAGAACCGCCACCCCTCAAAACCCTCAGCATTACCACGGCTGCACAAAATCCCTTGTCAGCGACTTTGTATATTAATCTTTAGTTCATATCCAAACACAGAATTGCTGTAGATAGCAGCTTGAAGACGCATGTTCATTCACGGCAGGGTATGGTTACCAATTCTCCACAGTGTAAACCCTTAGCCTTAGATTACATCTAACTAATGAAACACACGAAGGGGATTTACTGGATTTACATGAGCGTACAGTATGTGGATAGACATGTACGTGTATGTGTTTGGTGTTTCCCATGTGTAATTTGGAAATGCGAGCAGATATGTACTGCTGCAACATGGCTTACTTGCACCTCTTTGCAAAGGTTACACTGTCCTGAATAGTGATACAACTGTTTATTTTGAATTATTAATTAATCCGATTATTTTATTGTGGATATAAACTTCAGAGAACATTTTTTATTCATTTTTTGTAAACCTGTTTCAACAATTGACCTCTTAGCTCAGTAACCTTATGGTTTTAAAAGCAGTCAAATAAATTTGACTGTGATTGCTCTGCTCAACAAATCTATGAATAGACTTCTACAGTAGCTGTTGTCAGGATAGTTTGCTGTTTACTGCATATGTATTTTGTCACGTTGAACTCTGCAAAACCGGGATTTACTTTAGCTGCTAATCCTTGCAAATTCCTCTAAAATGTTTAGTTTTGGTTCAAACTGTAACTGTTACCTTTAAATAGTGTCACCATGCCCAAGAAGCAGCAGAACTGATGCCTGCCCTGTCTGTCTTTGTTGCAGGAGTTCACAATTTGCTCCCTCTCTTGTATATCAAACGTCTATAAAAAAATATAATGGACAGAAAAACATATATCTTTTTATTTGCTTAAACATAACCATACCTTACTACAGTGATGTTAAATAGGAAATCATATGTATGAATTGGTTTTGCATTACCATTTTGAAGGCTACAAATCTAAACATCTAATCCAACTTTAACTTAAGTTAACCAAGATTTAATTTGTCATAATATATATAACTTCTATATACTATATATAGTACTATACTAACTATATATAACTACTTTCAATAGAGGTTGAAGTGTTTGCTGTCACATTAATATACGTCAGTCTAAAATGTGTACATCATATCATGAAATACTTGACTTTCCTGAACCCCCTTTTTTTTTATCTGTTCATTCATACGTCTAAGTCTTTTGAGTGTCGTTTGTCTATAGGAATATTCTGCCTCTGACAGCTTGGTTTCATTTGAGCCTTTGAAGCGGAGGAGTGTGCGAGCCCGTACAGTACTGTACTGTACAGTGTGTGCCACTCCGGTCCTTGAGCTGTGTGTTATGAACAATAGGCCAGGGAGCAGAGCTGGAGAGCTGCCTGTATTTACGACTCCACTGTTGCCTGAATGCTGCTTAAAACACTCAGCCGGCTTTTTACTTTAATGAGGGCTGGGCAGTGCTACAGCACCCCGCTGCAGTGCGCTGTGGTGTGTGTTGAGTGAGCGCTGTGTGTGTGTGCGTGTGGGTGTAAAAAAAAATGGCTTTATATGCCGAGCATGTGTCTCAGAATGCGTGATCCAGACGTGTATGTCAGTGTTTGTGGCTCTTCTGGAGTGTCTGAAATGTCTGGCGGTGGTCTTAAATGCTACTGGCTTCAGAGAAATAAGACGTGTGTGCCTGGTTGTACAACCATTGTGCCTTTTTTTTTTCTTGCTTTCTTACAATATGTTTTCTCAGAATTATCTTTTTTTTAATCACCCACCTACACAGACTTCTATATCTCTTTCTCTCTCTCTCTCGCTCTCTCACACGTGCACACACAAGCACACGCGCACGCACGCGCGCACACACACACACACACACACACACACCACCAACACCTCTGTTGACAGGGTAAACTGTATAAAAAGCTTTTAAGGCAATTAGTGGATTGAGCTGGAGTCTTTCATTAGCAGCTTCTCCAGTCTCTGATATTACCATCACTCCGAGCTGGCATCAACACCACTCACTTCTCGTGTGTGTTTGTGTGTGCATGTGCGTGCCAGTGTGTTTCCGCGCGTGTAGTTTACACCTCCCCTTGCTGAAGTGCAATTTCAAAGTGCACAGTTGTCAGAAAATAGATGCTTGCCGCTCTGCCGTTCCAGTGACGTTAATCCATTTCAATGAAAGCACTAGAGAGGAAAATCCAATGAGACACACAGAAAAATCTATAATGTTATGGTCATCATTGCGTCTCTTGCTTGATTATTTTCTTTTTTTTTTCCTGAAAATGATCACAGTGATTAACTTTCTATCTGTCGGCCTCTCTCTTTGTCTAGTTTCCCCCATTAGAAATAATCTATGATGGGGTTTAATTACATCATCATCCAGAGCTCTGTGTGTGTGTGTGTGTGGGTGGGTGGGTGGGTGGGTGGGTGGTGTGTGTGTGTGTGTGTGTGTGTGTGTGTGTGTGTGTGCGTGCGTGCGTGCGTGCGTGCGTGCGTGCGTGCGTGCGTGCGTGCGTGCGTGTGTGTCACTCCGAAACACAAGTCCATTTGTTCCTACTGAAGATATAAAGTCTGAAACACAGTCCAACTCTCCCGCAAAGACACTTGTGAACAATCAGGTACATTGTAGTATCTCCAGCTTGTAGTTTTTGGCACCTTTAGGCATGTAGACATCGAGAGAAAGCTCCAAACGTCCCAAGCAAACTTTTCCTCTAATTTCCTGAGAGCACAGTTGTGCAGCATGCTACAGGAAAACACTGATGGGTGCGATTCAAAACTGGCATGTGCTAAAAGAAGAACTCTTTGTATGGTAGAAATCAGAGGAAAATAATGCAAAGCCTTCCCAACAAAATTCGAGGCAATATTACCAGGAGGGTTGAGCTTTCGTAGAAGCCCCAGAACACTCGGCATGGCTGTGGGTATCTGAGAGCCAGAGATGAGGGTGAGGCATCTCCAGTCTCTTTTGGAAAAAGGAATCCCTTGGTTGGACTTCCATTTCCTGAGAAACACACCGCTACGGCCTGCAAAAAATGAAGCAAAGGCTTAATGGACACAAGGGGGAAGGTGTGAGCGATTACAACAACAAACATATTAGAGCCAAGCAGTCAGTCAGTGAGTGAATGAATGAATTAATGTCATCAAATGGTATTTTCTATATCCAAGGGAAATTTGGTGAAAACAAATTTAAGAAAAAGATGAATGTGCTATAGATTTGAATGACAATGGTGTTTTCAGCACTTCTATTTCGTTTTCAAGTATTGCGTATTTCAGTTAATATCTGCAGCATATTTTTGTCCAAGTTGAGCAGAATCTGAATTATCGTGGAGTTTTTTCCTTAACATTTTATTCCACTACGGGAGAAAAAAAAAGAAAAGAAAGCTTAGGTGTTATCAGGTCAGCTCGCTCTTGGGCATTAGTCGACTTTCTTTCCTCTCACTGACAATTTTATAGATATTATTACATAATAAAAAGACACGTTGGAGATGGTTTTGTTTGAACCTTTCTTGGATATCTATTTGTCTGCTGTATTTTCAGCTGTATTTAGGCGTGTGTGTGCGCGTGGGTATGTGTGAGAGACAGAAAGTGAGACAGAGGGAGTTAATTATGTGGAACACAGCAGCGTCACAAGCTTTGAAGAGGGGCTAACCAAGAACCGTACATTATTGATAACTGACACACATTGCCGACATGGTCGCCAGCACACACACACGCACCCACGCACAGATGCACGCACACACACACACACAAATATAAATGCTATACATTCTGACATTCTGATGATTCTGACGGGGAAGTGATTCTTCCCCAGAGTATTTCACAGCAGTTGCTGACATACTTCCTGTACTTGCTATCCTGCTATACGTTACGCTTCCCACATCTCTCCAGTCCATATGGGACAGTCAGTGGCCCTGTACGCTACATTATTTAGCAGACAGAGTATTTGATCTCACTGCTAGAACTGATCTCGACCCATCATTAATGCTGAATTTGGCTGTAACCATGCTTTCATAACTGCATTAGTCTCACACATAAACATGCGTGCACACACACACACACACTCACATTATGTCCTTATTATAATCCTCTATGTAAGAGTCCTTAAATTAATCATAACATGTTTATTTCCTCCGTATATCTGGGCTGTGTTAGTTGACAAAAACTGATTTTCAACTCCAGTGAATCTTCCCAAAATCAAAACAGTGCTTCAGTTGTATTGTTCATAATGTGTTTTTTTAAAAGCTGTACTCATCAATACATTGATTGATTTTACAGCATAATGGCTCAAACTCCTCATCAACCTTATTTTCATCAGTGCAATTTAAGTTTTACCTTGTCTCTGAGAAATCATGTCTTGTTATTGCTAATTGCTATTTGATCCTGTTTGATTGGAGAAACAAATCTGATCTGTACCAAATTCAGAATGATTTTCTGTTGTCATTTTAATGTAATGCTTCATATTGATAAATCAACCAGTAATTCCATTTCCACCTGAGGCCTGGTGGGCCACTAACCCAATATTTGTACCAAAAATGAATGTGACCTTTACTTTCAGATGCCAGAAATAAACCCTTTCACTTTCCGACAAACAATAACACCCCAAAAATCTGCTGGTGGGATGTGATCTTTTCACTCTTTATGACATGGAATCACACACATTCTTTGTTAAATCAAAATATAATCGTCTGTAATCTTAAAAATCACTTTATATCAAAAATGCACACACATTCTTTGTTAAATCAAAATATAATTGTCTGTAATCTTAAAAATCACTTTATATCAAAAATGCACTCAAAGGTCTTTAATAGAAGTGAAATAACCTCCCAAGTACTTAGCAGTTACTTGTGGTCATATTTTTCTGGACTGTTGCAGCTTCCTGCTCCAGTTCAATAGCTGCTCACCCAGCCAGTACAGACTGGGGACACATTGTTTTTTATGGAGGCATATTATGCTTTTATTGGGGTCAAGGGTCAAGCGCATATTCTCTTGGCTCTGGCTGCAGATCAATATTGTATAGAACACTCCAAGGAGCATAAATATTGAATAATGAATATGTGTAAATCTCATGTCACACTACACTATATCTCTCTTTCACACATACAAAAACACAAACACACAAATGTATACAAATGCATGTACGCATGCACACACACACACACACCACACCACCACACAAGCAAAGTGCCACATGTTAAGTCTTAAATAAATACACAAGCTACAGTTGATATTACCAATTATAGATGTACAAACAGCTTATGTCTATACAATTAGAGACTCGAGACTCGTAATTTGCTATCAACCTTTTTCCTTCAGTTTACTTAAAGAAACACCTTAAAGCACCAATGCCTCTAAAAAGCGCAGGCGCCTGAGTTCTGTGATTTTTGTGCACTAATATTTTCTTCTGACAAATCAGCTTTAGCTCCTTCTACACTCATTCCTCATTTGTGTAACTCGGTGATGGAGCCCTATTGCAAAACTGCACAACGGAGGATGACGTAAAGGTACTCTGTGTCCCATGCTTTAACATCATTATAGCATTAACAGTGATACCCTGGTGCAATCACTGCAAACAAATGAGACCGTGGACTAGATGATCGGTCTGCATTTCACTCCATTTTTGAGGGAAACACATTGCGGTTGCTCATGTTAACAATTATTTTTCCAGGGGGAAGAAAGGCTTCAAGTGTGATGCACCAGTGTTATAAGTCTAGGATTGTCCTCAAGGTTAAGGATTTGGAGAAGAAGGTGAACTCGGTACTAAAAGTTGATGCAGCGATGGTGAAATAATATGGTATTTGCATGTATGTTTGATCAATTTGTAATTTGAGGAAGGTTATGGTCCACATCATTTCATATCTGATGTTATCAGGAGTTGCACCTTTTGGCCTCTTCACTGCAGCGGATGTCTTCAAGGACCCATCATTTCACAACTTCATGTATTTAATAAATGAAACCTAAAAATAGAAGCGAGAATATATAGTGTCATGCAACATGAGATATTTTGTGGTTCAGTGCAGAACATCAGGCACAGAACCATAATCAAATAGACAGAACCAATAATCCATGTCAGCTATAGTGGCCCTCATAGATTTGTGTTCCCAATATCTTCATTGCACTTGTATTATTGATACATTAACATTGTTCACTCCCCAGCCTAATGTGGGGGGAAAAATGGTTTACCATTGTATAACTTTTCCCCCAAAACTCCAATTGAAGTTGCAAATGAAAAACACCCTTTGTCATGGTCTTGATTTGTAATTGCAGAAGTATCTTTCAGTTTTGATAATATGCGATTATTAAAATACAAGGCACATCGAGCCATGAGGGAGGACGAGCAAAGAAAAACGCACAATGTTCAAGTAAAGTCCTCATATGAGGCACGGGAGAAAAGGAAAACTCTCTGAGGCTGATATGATCCTTTAATCCTTCACCCTCAGCTGTAGCCTTTGCCCATTAGCAAGGACAAAATCCCTCTCCTCCTCTCTACCTTTACAGTTTCGATCAACACAATGACATCGTGCGTGTTTGTGCGTGCGTGCGTGCGTGCGTGCGTGCGTGCGTGCGTGCGTGCGTGCGTGCGCGTGCTGCACAACTTTACTGCTCCTTTTGACATAGTGAAAAAAAGAGACTGTCTTCTGAGGGCCCTGTGGTGCGTCTGAAGTCCCCTAAGCTCCTGACCTCCTCACACCCAGAGCTGCTTGGTGGATGAGAGGCCTTTGGATTCTTTCTCTTTTTCTGTTTTTTTATTTTTCTATCTCTATCTCTATCTCTGCCTGTCTGTCTGTCTCTCTCTCCCTCTCTCTCCTTTGTTTAAAAACACTGAGCTTTGTGGAGGGTATTTAATGCACCTCGCTCTCTGTCTTTGTCTTTTGCTCTTTTTATCGCCTCTCTTGCTGTCACCCATCACTAAATCCGGGTGACATGACCAGTCCCGGGTTGCTATGGGGACAGTCCCACTGCTACAGTGGCAATGGTGATGTAGGAGGGATGGTATGTGTGATGGTATAGACTCCTGCAGACGTTCTCTGTTCTCTTCTCCCAGTACCTCCTTCCAGCTGCGCTGCCCCCCAGAACAGACACAGGCACGCACGCACGCAGGCACGCATGCACACACGCGCACACACACACACACACACACACACACACACACACCTACACACACACAGAAAGGGTTTCTCTTGACTGTTTGTCTGAAAGAGAGATCATATCTTTGACTTTGGAACAACTTTTCCAGTGTTTTAAAGTCTTATGAAATATGAACCCCTGACAACTCATGGATCTACTATTCAAAGCAGCCTCCCTGGCAACTGATTAGTGTTTTTTTTTTTTTTCCAGTGTAACTAAATGGCTATGGTGAAGTGTGTGACAAATCTGTGTAAAGGATTGAGATTAATAGCAATAAATAGGTAGATAAATATGTTTGTTTCAAGAAAAAAAGTGGCTTCTCATCTCCTCTGTAATTAAACGACTTAGTGTTATTGAATGACTGCAGATTCACAGTAATCGCAATAAGCCTCAACACATTTTCAACCTAAACCAAAACAATAAATAATCTGTTCTCTGCCTCATGCTAAACATATGATTTTTATATATATATATATATGTGTGTGTGTGTGTGTGTGTGTGTGTGTGTGTGTGTGTGTGTGTGTGTGTGTGTGTGTATATATATATATACATTTATTAAGGCATGAAGGCTGAAATAAAGATCATATGGCAGGCAATAAGGCAGAATGACATGGAACATAACAAAAACGCTGGGAGGCAGGAATCCATATTCGATATTTGCATCCAGTTTATGCAGCTTTTCAGAAGTTCATGTAACCCATGCATTATTATTTGTTTTACTTTATATATCATGACTGAGGGCTCAAAGTTAAAGAAAGTTAAATGTACACTGTTCTTAGATTGATATAACTTGTTCGCCCCCCTTCTATGTTCTTCTATATTATGCCCCTAGTCCCTCTTCTTTCATGTTTGTCTTAGTCTCATCTAGATTAACTATCACATAGTCCCCCTGCTCTTCATGTTCCTTATTATCTCTTCCCTTTTCTCTTTTTTTCCGCCTCTGGTGTCTTTTTAACATCATCTGTCCCCTCTCTCTTCTCTCCCAATCTTTCTTTCTCTCCCCCTCTGTCTTTCTTTCCCTCCCCTCCTTCTCTGTTCTGTCACCCCCCCTCCCTTTTTTTTTTTCCTTCCGAATACACCCGGACACAACAGAACACCGCGGATAGTTAATAATTCTCTAATTTCCGCTCTTCACGGTGTGTAGAAGGTGTCGCAGATAACCTGATTTATCAGCCGGCTATTAGAACGTGAATCGGGTGTATTAAAGCAATGGACATTAACGTGCACATTGTTTAAACAACGCCACGGGACTAATGGGTTTCAAAATGAATTTGTCAACACCGTTCCCCGTGAATATAATTAGTCAAATGAGAGCAAAGCAGCGGAGGAGACCAGAGGAGGAGTTGGGAAGTACTTTAGTCAAAGGATGGTCACAGACACTGCAGCGGGGAGTTGTGGGGAAATGAATAGATGGAGAAATGTACACTGTGACTATGATGTGTGTCGAGTGACACTGATAGAGATGAATGGGATTACCAGCGAGTATGTCAAATACCAAGAGAAAAATCACCTCCTTTCCCCCCCAAGGGGTTCCTCATTTTATGAAAAATCAACAACTGATTGCTCAATAATGCCAACTGTACATTACTGGAGCAGTGCTAGATTTTTTTTTCAAACTTCAGAATGAATAAATGGCTGTCAGCAAAAAAAGGGAATTAGATCAATAATTTATTTAATTATAAAACAGATTTCAGCACATTTATCTGTAGCCATTGTGTGGATAACAAATACAGTATACCCGTAGGTATATTGCCTCTGTAGCCAAAGTCTTGTATAATTTATTTATTTGTGCCGTAGAGCTGCATTGTTATCCAAAACACACTTTATTTACCCAGGCTTTTTGCATGTGTGTTTTTTAAAAATAACAAAAAATCACAAGTTCCTCGAACCCCCGCTTATTGACAAAAAAAATTTGAGTTGCACAATTTGATGATGAATTTCCGCGATGGAGCAGCTAAGAGCACAGGGAAACTGACGCCATGAAAATCCAAAATGTATGTCTTATGTATCTAAACTGGAAACTCCCATGGAAGGAAGCAGTTCAGTCCTCCGATGAACTTATGCCCTAAAGCTCTCATGCATGTACGCACACAAACACACACACACCCTCACACTTCCTTTGCCACCTCCAGCTTCGGATGTGTGCCCCTCGCAGGAGGCGAGCTGGCCGCTGGGCAGGCAGAGTGGCGGGGTGTGATGAGGGGGGGGGATGGGTGCTGCTTGAATACTAATGTTCCACTTTAGAAATCAACCTTTTCTCCATCCCCACATCCCCTCTGTCATTCTGTCTCACCCTCATTTCCCTTCAGTCTGCTCTTGTCCACCCTTTTTCACCTCCCCCTCTCCTTCCAAAAACTGAAAACACACTGCGGCGCGCCATGCGACACACTTCCAAGTGCTGCTCCAATAAGAAGTGCCTCGCAGATCGGGACAACGTAGACGGAAATATTTCGGACATGGTTTCCAGCTTGTTTATTCTTCGTCTCCGCTCCTCTCCCGGCCCCCTTTTCCCCGCCGCGCCAGGCTTTCCATCACCCATCCACCCTCCCCACCCTTCTATCCAGCTTCCCACCCTCCATCGCTCCTCTGTCTTCTCCCCGTGATCTTTCTCCGTGCCATTCACTATTGAGACACAAGCACGCACACACCCTCGACAAAGCCAGCTAATTACAGGCAAGTGTCCACTTCAGCCCTCCTTAAATACCGAGCTGATTAATGAGACGGAGGTGTAGGGCCAGGAAGTCTCACCCTCGGCGGGTAGTGAGGCACACCCCTGTCTCTCCGCTTTTCTCCGTCACACGCAAGTAGGCACCTTTTTCTTTTCTTTTTCACACTTACTAATGCAAATTATCAGCCACGTGCGGCTTCATTACCGAAATACGGGTGTCGGTGTTCGTGGGTCTTGTGCTCCTCTGTGCCTCAGCCTCTCCTCCACTACGCCTCGCGGTCTCCGCAGCAGCCCGTTGACTTTTGCCATTATCTTTTGTACAGTAAGCGGAGAGCTAAGCAGCGAGAGGCAGCCGTCGGGGCCCCAGGTGGAGCCGGGGCGTTCTCTGAAGTAATGTCGGTTCATTTTCTCAGAAGCGGCTCAGGCACGACTCAGCGTCGGCTCAAAATGGCCTCCGACACATCTCTGTGTCTGATTTGTGTGCGTTTGACCCAGAGGACCGGTGCAAATGCTGCGGGAGCAAGGAGATAGAGTGCAGCTGCTGCTGCTGAATGGTGACACACATGCAGAGCAACGAACAGGCACGCACGCACGCACAAACACACACACACTCACACACACACAATCACAATCTAGACTGGGTCAGCCAGGTTCAAAGCATTTGTATTCATGGAAGGTTTTGCATTGGCTCCACCACCTACAGTGTTCCATCTAACTGTGGGACGTGGATTTCAGCTTTCAAACTCAGAAGACCTTGGACTGTGTTGGAGTGTGTTTATGGCTGTATTTATGGCAGTATGGTGCTACCTGAGCGAATGCACCTGACTAAATGTTTTTTTTCAAGGGCTCAATGGGGCAATATTTTGACGCTCCATTCGAACCTTGTGGCACCGCAGCTCTGCGCATTCACGTGCTTATGCCGTGCATGTGTCTGTGCTGATCTCATATAACCCGTATCCTATCAACAACTTGACATCATCTAAATTGTGTTTTTTACAAAATGCAAATCAGAACTTTACCCCATTATTGTGCGTAAACATCACTTTAATAACCTTGAACTATAAACTGACATGGTTCTCTTTGATAATAACCTTAACTTATAATTTTTTGTATATTTTATATTTTTATTCTTATATACTTTATATTTAACTCCTTTTTTTTTTTCTATTTCTTAATTTATTATTATAATTTTTTTAATGCTTGGTGTTTGGAGAGGAAGGCAAAAAAGAATTTCATTGTACAATGTGCACATGACCAATAAATGCTTGAATCTTGAATCTTGAATACCTTGCCCTCTGCCTTTGATAAAAATGATCAAACAGTTTTGCTGTAAAACGGGTGTGGATCCTGGTGCAGGTTCAATGTGCATGATGGGAATTTTCGTTTGTCTGCTCTGTCAGATGTCCAATATTAGAGAGGAGGAAGTAACGCTGCCCAAGGCCAGATTGTAACTTCCCGACTTGAAAATGCTCTGCAAGTGACCATTTTCACTACCAACGCAACCACCTGCTCCCTGATTGAAAACCATGTTCGGTGGCACAGAATTTCAGGACGAATGCCCAAACATGATACTGTATATGTATTTATCTACAGGTTTGAAAGCAATTTTTCAAAAAGTTTTGTCTAAACAGAGTTGTGAGTTATAACCAAAACAAAGAAACATGGACTGCACAGCTGCATTTTGAAATGCCAAAAAAAAAAAAGAAAAGGTATCAGTACTTCCACTGTTACAAAAATCACAAACTAGACTAGGAGCAAATTGTTTATCTCAGAGAGTCACAATGCATGTGAAGAACTTTCTACCCCTCACTCTGTCGTGTATCGTTTGCTTTCTTATTCCTCTATTTATTTATTTGACATACACTCCTAAAGATTTCTCCATCTCAGGCTTGCAGCGGGCGACTGTACCACCCTGTAAATGCTGACCTGACTGAGTGTCAGGGGTTCGCACACCCATATTAAAGAAACGAGAACCTGCGTGAATGTGCACTAAGTTGACTTTATTTATAATTGAGTTGAAACAAAGATGAGCTCTTAATAAAAGAAGGCTCTGTTGCCTCCTGCAGACAAGCAATTATTTTCACATCACAGCAGTGAGCCACTGCGCGGCTGTTGCGGTGGAAGCTCAGAGAATCAGAACATTGGAGCAATAGACATGTAGTGGAAGATGTGGGCGACTCTTTGGATTTTACTCAAGTTCAAGACCTAAAAACCAAACCACAATAGCATTTGAGGAAGACGTTATTTTAAAACTTGAGTGATTCATTAAAGTCCATATATAACATGATGGGGGGGGGTCAATGTGTCGTATCACTTAACATGTACGTAACAAACAGAAATCAGAGGACACACAATCTACTCGGCAACCTTGCATGCCCTTGTGTTCAGTTTGGAAATCCAACTTGGCTCAGGCAAGTTGGAAAGTTGGCCATACAGCTCTTCCTCTTGCTCCCTTGAGATATCAGAAATCGATGAAAATAACACAACTTTATGACTATAACTGGTGCTGCATTTTCTACCTTTTTCCCCCCCTTATATCGCAGTTACAGCTACAGCATTTCACTTTTTTTCCATGCTTACATTTGAAATATACTTCCAAACGGGCTTTTGTGACCCAGACTCATTGAACAGCTTGGCAGCACTGGAAATATTTTCCCTGCTGATGTATTTGAGAGAGCCTTGCCCATCTCACCAATCAGCTCAGAAGAGATGGATGTCGGTGGTGTTGGGTGGACCAAAGAAGGATGAGTCTCATTTAAAAAATGGGTGATTTAAGAAAATCAACAAACCAAAGTAAGAATAATAACAAGAAATTGTCTGTTCTTGATGGATGCAGAGACCTGCCAAAATTTGAGATCCTGTCGAGGAATAAGTGTTTCCAAAGTGGTGGACGAGGGGAGAATAAAGCATCAGTGGTTATGTAGAGGACCAAGCAGGTTGACCCGGCATGGCACGGCACAGCATGGAGTGGCAGGCTCCGACGAGGCTTCACCCACTCGGGGCTCCATCCTGCCTGAGCTCCACGCAATCAGGCCTAAACAGTGAGACCGACTTCAGGTTACCATGACAACACGGAGGCACTGCCTGCATGGGACAAAGGCTGGCAGGTCCTGTATGTGTGTGTGTGAGAGTGAGCGAGGCAGAGCAGGCGCGGCCCTCCTGGGGACCTCATTCGTTTGTCTCTGGCTGAGACCATAGAAGCCCTGATGCGGCAGGCAGAGATGGAGGAGGAGGAGGAGGAGGAGGGGATGGTGGTTGTAGGGGAAAGGGCAGTGGGACGGTGGGGAGGGGGCAAACTAGAGAAAGGCAACTGATGTGGAAAGGTAGGATGATAAACAACAAAAAAGATGCTGGCAGAGGTGAGGAGCAAGGGAAAGAATAAGAAATGAAAGGAGAGAATAAATGGAATCGAAATTCGGTGGCTAGACATTATTCCTTGCCCATTTGTCCATTCACTCATCCATCATTCATTCACGTGCAATATCTCCGACAGTGAGGCTGGATCTTGACAAAACTCGAGTTGAACATTAGACTTCATTACTTTTCTGGCAAACTAATTATAGCTATTAGTCTGGCACTAAAATTTCAACATTTTAATAACCTGTCCTCTGCACTCAAAGACACTTACATTAAACGGCACCGCCACTATAGCCACAGAAAAAAAATCAACAATGAGTACAATGAGGCATATCTGAATGCTTTCGCTCACCACACTAAACCTTTTATAGATGTAGAACTGACGGTTTCCTCCTGCGCACGTCTACAAACAACAATTGTTAATTGTTAACAAATGGAAACTTTTATCCATACATTTTTCCTCTGCTCCAGAAAGAACAACTTCAAGGATTTAGATGTTGGATGAGAGACGTAAACGTGATTTACTTTGTCACATTGGTTATGGACTTCCTCACCAGTACTTTTCTGTCGGAGCAGCATTTGTCTACTAATAACTTAAATATGTTATCTTAAACTAACAAATAACACAAGTTTTCAGTCTGATTCATGGAAAACACTGATCACGCGAGATTTACATATCTAAAACCAAGGAAATGGTTAGACAAATTATATTAACAATCTTTATTTGTCTGACTTTATTTTAATGATGTTATGTTTTTATCCTGCCTTCCTTTCAGATCTTAATTCAACTTTCTAATTTTCTTTCTTTTTCAGGCTTAGATCACACCAATACGGACCTGAAGAGAAACTTTGTAAGTATACTCAAAACACCTTAACATTTGATTTTTGAATGAAGAAAATGCATATGAAGTCACCAGTTGCTATTTGGTTCCTCCCACAATTGGATATTCACTCGAGGTAACTTTGTGTTGACCTTCTCTTAATTTTCCCAATGCATTAAAATCTTGGACACTACGTTCCATATACTTATAAAGCTGTTTTATTTTGCCAGGCTGGTGTTCCATTGGCTAGCCATAAAACATTTGTGGAGCAATTGTGTTGTTTGCTCTCGCCTTGTCATTTATAATGCTATAGGCAGTTTAAAGCATGCAGGCCAACTTGTACTTTGTCAGAGCAGATTGTCTGGCATGGATAAGCCTGGCTGGAGACAGCGTGTGTATGTGTGTGTGTGAGCTTGTGCGTGTGTGTGTGTGCGTGTGCGTGTGTGTGTGTGTGTGTGTGTGTGTGAGAGAGAGAGAGAGAGAGATACATAATTGCTCTTGTTCAGTTTGCTGCCAAGACAGCCTCCTCCCGTTATGCCCATATACACTGACGACAAACAAGCCAATCAAGCATGTTCCCCTGGATGACGCACATCCATAAACCACACACACACACACACACAGAAACAGACATACGCACAGTGGCAGTGATTGCCATCAGTCAGAAGATATATGACGACAGACTACTGTAATTCAAGTGTCCTCATGACAAGGTTTTCATGGGATTCCTTCATTTCCTGTCGTGCCGTTCACAGGTCTTATTTTGAGGGTTACATTGTCTTACATGGTGCTTCATTCATTTTCTGTCTGACTTACAGGAGACTCGCGCCAGTTTTGATCTATGTGCATCACACGGTCTGTCTCAGGATCCCATGCCTGTCAGGGATGAGGAGAATAGGTAAGGATGTTGTCCTTTTGTTTCTCTTCTTGGGAGACTCAATTAATTCATTATCATTATTATTATCATTATTCATTATTATTCATGAACTAATTTAACATAGCTTTACAATTACTTATTGTAACATTCAAATCAATCGATCAATGACATTTTATTTATATATATATATTTATATATATATATATAGCCAAAATCACTAAGAAATTTGCCTCAGTGGGCATATTCTACTCGTGAAGATGCTAATTTATTTATTGCCTTTACTTTATTTTCTCCAAAGTGAAAGCATTGTAAGAGGGAGACAAGCCACTCAAAAAAATAAAAAATAAAGTCTGTAGCATCTTTATGTAACATATTCCACCCTCTCTTCTCCATTTTTATCGACGCAATTGAAACCATGTGCATCCTCAGTAGAGGTGTAATATAATTGTCTTATTATAATTCACTTTTGATATTTGGTTTGACATTCGGTTTCTAGCATTTCTGTTTGTTCCTACCAGTCAGAAATGGGGCATGTACTGTGCCAAATGTCTGTTCAGGCTTATTTTGGTGACATGAGCAGCTCAGCACATCTAAAGAAAAAAGCAAAGACAGAAAAGAAAGAAAAGAAAAGAAAAAGCTTCTTCAGTGAGTTTCTAACACTTTATTCCTTCCGTTTCAGTCATGGCACCCGGTGTGCAGGGGAAGTTGCCATGGAGGCCAACAACTCTTACTGTGGTGTGGGCATTGCCTTCAATGCCAGGATCGGAGGTGAGTAAAATAGCACGGCCTTATAGCGGGAGAGAATATATAGACAGAAGACATGGTATGCAAAACATTCAATATAAAAAAAAAAAAAAAACATCTATTCAACTGGACGGGATACAATAAATAATGTATTTTATGAATTGCCTTTTGAGCAGAAACTCCTAAAATAGTGAAAATACATCTCCAACTGAGATAATTTTGGTTGGTGGCAATGAAGAATATTAGATAAAAGAATAAGGTACCATACAGACATTGTGCATTTTGTGTGTATAGCTTTGGCTGTGTGTAAATATGACAGGCTGTTTTTAACTGTTGTGACTTTGGCAAGGGACGTCAGTTTGCAAGGGATGAATGCATATTGAGGATTTGCTGTTGTGCAATCAGATCTTTTTTTTATAGGCTACACTATAGGTACCATAAAGCACAAAATAATGAGGGGTACACGATAAAAATAATGAGGAGTGCGCGGCATGTTTGCGCAACAAAGTTCCTCGCCGCACTTAAATGCGAACGCCTCAATCATCAATTTCATACTGCGGTGTCATCGGGTTGATGGCGTGGCCTATAAAAACAGCCATCCCTGGGTTGAATTCTCCACACTTGAACCCTGCCCTGTGATCTTTCCCTCTTAACCTCTCTTCATTTGTCAGAGGGGCGTCGCAGCCTCCCGCGGAACAGACAACCAAAAGAAGGAATCTGTTTGCGAACGCAGGCCCGTGAATCTCCTTCCCCAGTTAGTTGTGGTTTCACCTGGCTGAGGCTATTCTACCCTGATTCATAAACAGAGCCTGGCGCACAGGAGATGAAAGGGCGAGAACCGAATGAAAGATGCATGTTGAACCACTGGGTGCTGTCGAGACCCGTGCTCGCTGATTTTTTTTTTTAACCTCAGTGTTCTGCCTCCGCTTTGGAAATGTACTCGAAAGATTCTCACTGCGCTCATGTTTTGAAGTAGCCTTGTTAGATTAGTTGTCTTTGAATGTACATGGGATGAATCAGTCCTTGGGAGATAATAGAAGATCAGTTTCTTTTGCGTAAACTTTCAGGAAAAAGCCTCAGTCAGTCTTTTTCACTCGCACACTCCTTTTGCGGGTGCCTTTGGCTCTGTATCTTAATCAAACAAAGACAGCCTCAGTAGTCTCAGTAGCATCACTGGGGTGTCGCAAGTGGATTCTCCTCATGATGAAAGCAGCTACTCTCTGCACCTTAATTGTATTTATTTCTCTTGGAGAAAGAGAAAAGTACAACGGTAGTGGACTGACGAGATGTTACATAATGTGAAGTGAGTCATAATTCCACCCTCCGTGCCACTCTCAGCTTTGATAGTATACTTCAGCGCGATGCCCTCTAGGCTCCCTGGAGGTGAAGAGAAGAACATACTTATCTCAGCTCGGTGATGTGACTGTCCATGTCGACCCAGGATACCGCCACGGTTCTATTGCTCCACAAGTTGTCTCTGTGAAATTTAATGATTGTTGTTTTAATCACATGACTTCACAGGATGTCCAAACCCCAGAATATGTGTGTTTGTCAGTCATTGCAATACAAATTGGTCGAAAAATGCAATCAGGTTCCAGGTAGGCAACTGGACTAATTGAAAATTAAGCCAATGTTACTCAGCATATCATTGTTGTGATAAGAGGCAGATTGTCTCAGGAAGCGTAGGATTTATAGAATGTGTCCAACTGATCAAACGGTGGACGGCCTGCACGCAGAGCATTTCCTCAGGTTGTACAGTTGGAGTGTGAACCTCCTTCCTCACTTTGAACTCTTTGTGACCGCCTCGGTCCGTCTGCGCAGGTATCCGCCTGTTGAACGGCAACGTCACTGACGCCATGGAGGCCACGGCTCTGACCTTCAACACAGACTTCATCGACATCTACGTCTGCAGTTGGGGCCCGCGGGACGACGGCGCCGTAGTCGACGGCCCGCACGATCTGACCCGGCAAGCCCTTCGGCTAGGAACCCACAAGGCACGGGTTTCCTCTCTTAGTTCACACCTAGTGTCTGTAGGAGGCGAAGTTGACACTCGTGTTGCCCAGTCCATTACTTTAGATATAAAACAGAAACTGGAACCGAGTTCCTTTTTTGTTTTTCCTGTTTCCAGTGAATATAAAACAAAATTACGACAAATTGTCTCTTTAGTAATCTCTTTCTTTGTTTACAAAACACACGATCCCTGAAGTCTTTTTGACGCAGAGGATCATGGGAAAACTAACAAAGGTACTCTGTCTGCAGGTGAAATGTAATTAATTTATTCTTTGAGCATATAGGCAGATAAAACACACCCAAAAAAGCTTCTGGGATTGTGTTTTCCCGTAATTTCTCTTTATTTATCCTTCTTTTCAAAGTATTTAGGAAGTGTAAGTATTTCTAACTTTGTCTCTTGATTCAATTAACAAGACAATGCCGTCCCTCTGACATTTCTATTAGAATGGTGCGGTGCCTGCATTCTGGGTGTATAAATCCGCTGCGCGAGTTGTGGAATCTGTAGGCTTTGTGCTTGACCGGTGGGTGATGGGGACTTTGTCGACATAGGATGTCCTTCAAAAAACAAAAATCTCAACTGTTTTTTTTTTTTACATTTCAAAGAATGATATTTTAATGGCCAACACCATTAATATTACAAATGGCAGATTGTGTGGCATGGATAAGCCTGGCTGGAGACAGAGTGTGTATACTGGGGAGCTGAGTCCATATGATCTCAGAATCCATAGCTTGACATTTAGTATCTAGAAATGTACTTCCTCTAATAACTGGATAATTGTGTTGCCCTTAAACCTCAGGGCTTTAGGTCTAATTTGCTTATTGTGTAATCACCCTTAAAAAATAACCTCGCTGTGTGTCGCCCAACTTGAGTGATTTTACTTGGCTCCAATTTATCGGCCCATTTGTTTTCAACCCTTACCCAAGAGAATAAAGTTTATTTGAGTGTTACGAATAACCACAGTTTACAACTGTGATTATTGTTTTGTGGCTTGAGGTTGTTGGTTGTTTTTTTTCTTAGTTGGAGCACTTCATGCTTGTGAACTTATTTACTGACGAGATACTGATAAGATGCTGCTCCCACAGTGTTACATCTGTATTCTGTTTATGGCTCCAGATTTCAGCGAACGGCTGAAAAGTGTCAACAATGATATAATAGTTTATCCTCAAACCACAAATGTTCTCGGTTGCCCCTACCCTTTTCACAAAATGTGAATGCATTAATTTTATTAGCATCTCCGATATGAAATGTTCTGCTGACCACTCAATGGGAACCGTCTTTGAGGAATCCACTTTCAACATTTTTCCCTTTGACGTCTCTCTGTTTGTGTTTCAGGGCCGAGATGGGAAGGGCAGCATCTTTGTGTGGGCGGCAGGCAACGGCGGAATGCATCATGACCACTGTGGCGCAGACGGTTATGTTAACTCCATCTACACCATTGCCATCGGCGCCGTCAGTCAAACGGGGAAGCCCGCCTACTTTGGCGAGCCCTGCCCTGGAGTGATGGCCGTCACCTTGACAGGGGCAAACGGGGGAGGCTCACTGCCCCTGGTTAGTGTGCATGTACCACCTCACGCATCCAACAACATTTATCTTTTATGCATATACATATATGTGTGTGTACGTGTGTCTGTCAGTGTGTGTGCCAGCATCCCTTCTCTTTGACTACAGTAAGCTGCGAGAAACATATTAAAGAGCAACCACCTGTGTGATATTTATAGAGGCCTGCCAAATGACCTAGGTGACTGCTGGGCGCGCGCACACACACTCACTCACTCACTCACACACACACACACCCACACAGAACCAGACCCAAAAAAGCAAACAAGTGTTAATTGGCGGTAAAGAGTGGATGGTTAGACGAAAAAGCCGAGGTGTTGATGGCGGAAGTAGAAGTGAAAAGAAAATGCAGTGCCACCTCCAGAGCTATAGAAAGGCCAATTTTATCAGTGTGATATTACCTTTGTCTGGTGCGATGCCTGTCCTTTTCCCCCTCGCACCAGGAGGTGGTCAAACCAGACATAAAGTATTTATTTTTTATTATCTGCACTCTAAAATTGTGTTGACATGCTCTAATGATGGGGGGGGGCTGCTGCTAATACAGTAGCTGCTATGGTGTATACTCTATACTCTGACTTGAAATCACAGCATTTTTTCAAAGAATCTCCCAAAGGAGACCGTTTCAGAGCTTCATGCACAGCTTCCCGCTCGCCCACTTTTCCCCCTCTGTGTATTGATACAACATCTGCACACTTGGTAACATATTTGGTTTGTGGTGTCTCCAGATCACTGTGACCAACACCGGGGATGGCTGTGTCACACGCTTTCCGGGGACATCCAGTGCCGCTCCCATCGCTGCAGGAATTCTGGCTCTCGTCTTGGAGGTGAAGTGAGTGTCTATCTGCACGGCTGCGCCACGCGCCACTGATACTACAGTTTAACAACAAATACCGTGGTTTTAATGGTAATTAGCAAAAAGGTAACTGGCATTGCTACGGACACTTCACCGTGTCAAGACACCTCATGTGAAGTCTGGACATGCACGTCTGGAGTTCTGCCCTTCCACATGCAGCAGGCAACAGGAGAGAGTCTGGCTCTGATAGGATCTCACCTGGTTGAAATAGTCCGTTTGGTCGGGGTGAGAGGTGGCGTCTGGGTGCAGTGTACGGGAGGCAGGATACGTTATACGTTATCCACAGCAACCCGCTCCATTTGCACATGGGCTCAAGCATTTGTACCGGGGAGCTGGCAGGTCCGTTTCGTGTCCAATTGAACTGGCCCGGACGTTTTCGCTCACACATACATGTCCTCCCTGTCATGACTTGATAAGTACAGGGTTGCAGTGCGTGTGTGTGTGTGTGTGTGTGAATTCACCTTTAGTCTTGCTTTTTTAGTCTTTCACTTTGCACATATGCGCAGGTCTAAAAAATAAAAAAGTCAATTGAGCGTACAGTGCAGTCCTCAAGTTTCGTGCAGTAAAACAAATATCTGCTTTAAAGCACTTTAAAGAGCTTATGATTCCTTTTTTTAAGCTGGTTAAATTATTTGAAAAAATGGAAATATGCATATGCGAAAACAAATCCATCACTTTCCCCATACTCAAGGTGATGTCTTAAAATGTATGAATGAAACTCACTTATGACATTGACTGAAGGAGTTGGCTAGATTTTCCAGCTACTTTGGAAGAATCCTATAGCATCCTTCACCCTGTATGGCTGAGCTTTAGCCTACCTTGCCCCCCCCCCTTCTCTATTCCTTTTTTTTTAGCCCCCCCATTGATGTAAATCATCTCCAACCTTTTTCTTTCTGTGTGCCTGTCTTAATCTGCTGATATATCTCCTTCGGCTTTTTTTTTCTTCTTTCTTCCTCTCCCCTCCTTTGTCTCGCCTGCCATTTCCCAAGCCCCCTTTTTCTTCATCCCTCTTAACTCGCCAGCTGTCGGTGTGGCCTCGGGCCTGGTGTTTTGTGGTGGTATCGGCGGCGTCTACGCCTCCTTCATGTTATGGATGGTACTAGAGGCTGGCTTTACTGCTCCAGCTGTCGTGCCACGGCGTCTCACTCTCCGCGGCTCGGCTGTAAAATGGAGCGCGGGTCCCCTGGGCAAGGCGACTCCCAGGATATTACTGTTAAAGGCTTTGTCGTGACCCGCTGCTACTGACTAAACTATATATCACCTCGCTTGCTCAGATCGGCAGCATTCTGCTCACGTCTTTATGGGGCCGGGTTTTCTCTCCCTCCCTCCATCTCTCTCTCTCTCTATCTCAGTCTGTATATCTTTCTGGGTCTCTTGCTCTCTCTCTCTCTTTGTCTGTTTCTCACACTTGTTCATTCTGTGTCTCACTCTTTCTTTCCACATTTCACACAAACGCGCACACTCATATGTTCTGCCACGGTGCAAACGGAAAGGGTTTTTTCTCCTCTGATCCCCATTCGTCAGAAACAATCTGCCTCATCTAAAACATCCACGAGTACCAAAGCAGTTTTATATACAGACATGAGGGAACATTCGATACCTAAGTGTTTCAGAATTTCAGAAATACGGTTGTATCAGTGTCTCTTGAACAACATTTTGACTAAAGGAAAAAAAATCAGCATCATAATTTCAAAAATAAAATATCAGTCTTTGCTAGAAAGGTGATAACTTCAGCATAAGGCCTTGTCTGATTTCGGCCATTCTAGAAGATCTATCAACAGCAATATGCATAAACAACATAAACCACAAACCACACAAATATTTATTAGGGTATAACAATTGTAAATTGCAATTGTAAAAAAAAAGGCTTTAAGATAACTCTTTACTCTATGTACACATAATGCAGTCCGATATTATCCCAATGTAGTGGCAGAAGGAATTGAGGCATTTGGGTAGAGAACATGGAAAGAGAAAGAAAAATGAGATGCAACTGTGGCATATTCAGGATGTCCATTCCTCTCATTTGCAGTGTAATGTGAAGGTGAAACATACAGTGACAATACATAACAGCTGAGGGCCTAAATGGTGGCACAATGTGTCACTGTCTTTCCGTCTCTCCGGACGCTGTGTTGTCCCGTCTGTCTGTGTTTCCATCTGTCTCCATCCATCCGCCGTGACGGCTGTCCAACAAACCATCAGGCCGAATCAATTCTTCACTCATCCAGTTTGTCAGTCTCTCTGCCTCCGAATGTTTGTTCACTTTATCACCATGTCAGCCTCTCTGTCACTTTATCTCTGCTTCTCTCATCCGTCCCCCAGCAAGTCTGTCCGTTCTATCTAAAGGAGCTGAACATTTGATTTTGCTCTGCCTTCGTTTCTTGGTTTTGCAATTTTCTGCTTATACGGAACGTGTGTGGGCTGTGTGCAAAAACGAATGTGCAAAAACGAATGGACTCCTCCTTCACCCCAGCCACTCAACCCTGTGGTCAGGAGAACTATTTAGACCAAGTCTTTTTATTCAATCAAAGCAGTAGTTAACGTGTATAAATAAGCTTGTAACCCCTTTTAACCTGTCCGCTTAGTCATTTAATGGTTCAGTGACGAGGCTTCAGCTCTCGGGCTACTTTTACATTTGCCTGACAGCAGTCAGTCATTCAGGTAATCTAAGCACTTTTTTCTTTATATACGCTGCGACAGCCTTGTATAATGTTTCCAAATAAATCCCCTCTTACAACAAAACCTTTAAATTTTTAACCATCTCAACACAGTCATATTATAGCATATATTTATCCTCCTGAAAGATGGTCACAAATGAGCTGTGCCATTGATAAAAAAAAATATATATTGCATCAACACCATCTTCCCTTTTGAGTAGACTTTGACCATGTGGGGCAAAAGCAGGCACTATACGTGCATTAATATTATACGTGATTTTTAAATGCTATGTCCATACTTGCATACCTTGCATCATGCCCAACTGGACTTGGACAAGTTTTGCACATTCACTTGCTAATATAAACGAATTAGTAATACTATAAATTATTGAAGTGCACAACTTGTCCGGCAGCGAGTAACACATATGTACATCCAGTGTGCATATTGAGCTCCCACGGAAAAAGAAAGCATAGACAGAGTCATAGACACACATCAGGCACACACAGAAATATGCACACTCAAATACAGACATCACTTACAAGATACATCTATGGTTTCACAGCCACGCAAACACACACGCGTATGTGTGTGCTTGCGTGCGTGTACTCGTTAGCTGCAGAAATCAGGGCTATGCTGGTGGAGTGTATTTAAAGGCGATTTCAGGCATGCGGTTATTGGACTTAGCCTAATTGATAAACCCATTAGTTACACTTGTTCAGATAACATGGAAGGAATCGCAGTCTGCTCACAGTCGCTCCAAATGGGTTCACTTAGGCTTAAAGTGCAGCACATTAAGAGAAGATTACAGAGCAATGTGCGGAGCCTAACCAGTCCACGCCTCGCTACTGTGAGATTAATAGAGACAAACTAAGGACAGAGATGACGGGAACATTGGACTCAGACTACACAGGCTGGGAACACTGTGTGTGTGTGTGTGTGTGTGTGTGTGTGTGTGTGTGTGTGTGTGTGTGTGTGTGTGTGTGTGTGTGTGTGTATGTGTGTGTGTGTGTGTGTGTGTGGGTGTGTGTGTGTGTGCGTGTGTGTGTGTGTGTGCTTGTGTGTGTGTGTCTTTGTGTGTCTGTGTGTGTGTGTAAGTGAACTCGCACAGCAATGGCTGTTGTGAGCATGTGTATATTTTTCTATTTCTCATCTGCACGTGTCGCATGTAGCCCAGAAGACGATTGGTCCTCTCATGTATGTACAATATATCCATCCGTGTGTGCGTTAGTCGTTATGTGAGACATGTGTAAACATGCGTGTGCTGGTTTCTCTGCCTTTCAACTAAAGCTGCGATGTTTGGTCTGCAGAAGATCTTAATGGGCGGTGTCCGAGCAGAGTATGTGCTGCCCAGGACAAGACAGTGGGGTTTGAACCGCTGCGTGTCCAAAACATTACACCCTGCTGACTAACAAGCCTGTTGCTATCTCCTCCAGTTAGTGTTAAACATAATATGAAGAAAAATTAAAACATGCTGAGTGTCACAAAAGAAAATCCAAATGAATGCAAATGCCTCAATCTCCTCTGGCTGCAAATGTATTCATGATGCATAATAAGCTGAAACCCTAATAACGTTTTTTGAAGCCGATGAAAGTACATGTTTCTGGCTGCTCCTCATGTGCTAACAGAAACATTTCAAACAGATTAATCTAATATTTGCAAAATAAGAGTTGGTATGTGTTTACTTTTGGTATTGTGTTGGAGCATTGTTTCTCAAACTGAGTTTTGGCATTTCCTCTCAGGAGGGGTTATGCTTCACAGGAGTATGATTGGACTGAATTTGTCATTGCTCATAATAGTGTACCAGTTAACAGATGTATAGCTCAGCCTCTAGATAAGATGGATGTGCAAAAATGTGTGAATATATATATATATATATATATATATATAAATGTACAGGATAGAAGGGCTATAAACTTAACATAAATGCATACATATTCATTTAATATACAGTATATTGCGGTAAAAAATACTTATGTGGCTGGTGCTCCCTGGAATTTCCTTTTCTATGGATGTTTACACAAAAAAGAGGGTTGAGTGTGATGCTTCTAAACGGCCGCAAGCTGACAGTGTTTTCCTCTGGGCCCTGATCTCTCTCTTTCGTCACCCTTCCATCTTTCTGTCCCCTCCATTTCCCATCCCTCACACTCTCTCCCCTGGGCTGGACACTTTGTCCTTGCGCTCCCTGACTCCGCCTCCTACTGCTTGTCGTCCTCCTCCTCCGCCTCCCTGCCTGCCTGGGCCCAGTGTGAGTGATAAATTATTCGTGGGCCATGCTCTGAAGGCCCAGGGCTGCTCATTCCTGCACACAGAGGACTAGCATTGATCCGGCCTGTGGTTCAACTTAATTGGAAACCCAGTTACACCAGCTACAGACATACTCCCACACATACAAAAACAGCGCCAACACACACACACACACACACACACACACACACACACACACACACGCTCACACACAGACTAATGAATGCAAACGTACACTTCCAGACATGCAATCCATACGTGCATAGGTGCATAGATATTACAAATGCCAACATAATTCCACAACACACACACACACACACACACACACACAGACACACATTGTCCCCATATTCACTCATGCATTAAAGTGTTACAGAATTAACATCTGCCCCAGTATCAGCCTATGTATATTTTATGATTTAGCATCGCGCACGTTCAAACCGCGGTACATATTACGGCTTTGTGCACACACGTTTCTCAAGCACATTCACAAAGCTACTGTATACGCATGCAAAAACACACTCTCACACAACAACATTAAACCCATTAAAGTGCGCAATCTGACAAAAACTAAGACCAGTAGACACACATGCATGCATGCACTCATGCACAGACACACACACACACACACACATACACACACGCACATGCACATGCGCACACACACACACACACAGTTAATAGTCTCTAAGCCTGCATTCTAAGCAGCACTAAAGAGGAGTAACAGTCCACAGTGGAGCAATATGGAGGTCCAGGGTTATCGATTGGACTGAGACACTGACTATCATACAGCTAATAGATTACATCAGACACATCGGAGTAGCCCAGTCAATGAGGCCTGATCCTATTAACTGGGGATTTGTAAACAGTTGTGTGCTCACTGTGACGGCTGCTGTGCTGCTTTGTGAGCCTTTGCAAGGGTCTACAGGAGGCTCATATGTGTGCACTCTGTTCTGCACTGCACTGTGTGTGTGTGCGTGCGTGCGTGCGTGCGTGCGTGCGTGCGTGCGTGCGTGCGTGCGTGCGTGCGTGCGTGCGTGCGTGCGTGCGTTTGTGTATGCTGGACAACAGGCTTTAAATGCTGTCATTGTGACAGTGGTGTCAGTCCCCTCGTCTCTTCCTAGTGTCACAGCTTATCCTTCAGTGGAAAACACTGATAGCTTTCAGATTGAGATAGTCCATGATAGAAATCATAATTCCTTCACTGGGCTTTCTTATGCTTTCATTTCATTAGTAAATTACCAGCTGAAAGAGCAAGTCAGTACATGTGTGTTTGACACATTTCAGCTTGAGGGCCTATTCAGACCAGCATTCCGTGTTGGTGGAATTGGTGTGATAAGGCGATTGAGTGGTGCGGTGTGAACATTCACCTGTGAATCCACGCCGCTGGCCAGCAGAAAGTCAGTCCTCCCTGGGCCTGCAGCTGACATTCTCACTTGTCACAGTGGGTAATGCTCAGGTGTAACTTATAACATTAAGAATGGTTCTGCCCTGTTCCAATGTCCCATAAGCAGAGGCAGTGTGGCAGTGAGCCAGAATGCACAAACCAGGGCCATGACACTGATTTAGCTTCATTGTATTCTGCCATTATCAATTTCCAGACTTTTCTTGCAAACCCTGTGTAACAATATCCCTTTGGTAATTAATGTTTGTGTAATTGTGTCGACTTCCGTGCGTGACAAAACAAAAAAGTGAAGCAAGAAATCAAACCTTCCCAGCATCTCATTATGCTCTGAAACATTTTGGCAGCCGTGCTGTTTTGCTACTACTATTTGAGGCCAGCAGATGACATCGAGCAGGGTATTGTGACACAATTGTCAGACAAAAAACACAGTCAACAGGTTATATTATATTTATTCATTTGTGGCATGTCCAATTAGGAAATATTGAATAGAAACTGACTACAATAACAAGACATCGTCTTAATGCTCTTTGACTCGTTTTATTAACAGTGGCTTGGAGCCTCTCCAGCAGTAGGAGACACAACGCTACACAGACTGTAGCGTTGAAAGTGCAGGAGAAAAAAAAAATGGCTACCTCTATGTGAAAGTAACCTCACACATTAACAGCTCAGTTCATCTTAAGTCTTTTACAGCACAACCTTAAACACCACTTTGGTACAATCTGTTTGTGGTGTTTTTGGATTCTTTTTCCTGGCCTGAAACATATTTACACCCTTTCAGGGGCAAAAAAAGAGGGTGAAAACACCACAGAAGAGAGACAGAGAGCTATAAACTCAGCCAACACTGAATCTTTATGAGCAAAACGACTTTTTCCAAAAAATATATACTCTAGATCTGTGTCGCGGACTGCTCGGAGAGAGAAAAGCCCTCGGTTCAATAATTAATTCCAGAGTCGAGGGGTTTTTGGAGAGCCGCTGATTGGGCTGAATTTTTTTTATTTTTTATTCTGTTATGATACAAAGGAGGCCGTTTGAAGTAATTTGTCCCAGAGAGAGCGGCTTGGAATACCATACATGCTTTGATTTAGCAAAGCAAATTTAATTTTGTTTGCTTTATGCAAACCAGCCGGGGCCGCGGGGCTTTCTCTGATTCCACCAGAGGGGTGATGGTGGAGGTGGTGGTGCTGCTGCTGCTGCTGATGATGGAAGTGGGGGAGAGCGCACAACAGAATCACGCCGCTGCCGCTAATGTTTAATAGAGAGCGCACGCACGTACACACGCAGACGCAAGCGGTGAGCAGAAACAGTTCAAAAGTACAAAGCCTATCCCCTCCCTACACGCACTCCAATCCCTTTGAAATCAAAGCTTAAAATAATTGTTTGTGTGTTGTGTTTTGCTTCATTCTATTCTTCTGTCTATTATTAGTGTTCCTGGTATTATTCCTACCATGTTGTTTTAGCTGCCTGCTCTCGCTGCTTGCTGGGATTTAGTTTTATGCTGCTAATGAAAGCGTCTCTCCTCACTTTTTGTTCTGCACGGGGTTTTTTTCCTCACCTCCAATACGTGAATGGAATACATCTGTTTATATCTGTGCCTGATATTTCCTGAGATGTCTAACACCCCACTGTACAATACCAGAGAGGCCCCTTGTGGTGTTTTTTTCTTTACTTCTTTGTGCAAGGGGAATTTTCTATAAAGTATATATATCAATGAAAGTGTACCTCAAAGTGGCTGAACGGACACGTGGAATACGTTGCAGTTTGCGGTGATTAGTGATAGGGGGAATTAGGTTTAACAGCGTAGTACACCTTTAATTACGTTTTTGTTTTGTAGTATAGAACTGTCCATGTACCGATGTGGAGGCTGAGAGTGGAGGCATTATTTTTTTAACCGGCCCCCGGGAAAAAAAAAAAAAGCTGCTCAGAATGGGTGGCCAAGCGGTTTTTCTTAGTCTCCATTCAAGTCATTTTCTTAGGGAACAATAATGAGTGGATAAAGCAGAAAAACCCAATTTCCTTTATGCTTTTTATATCCAGTAAAAGCCCTCGTTGACGACCCTTTGGTCTTTTGTTACAGAAAACTGAGCTAATATCCTCCAGCTCTCGGCGCAGTTTAAAGGTCTTAATTGGATTCCATTACTATATTGCTTGACATGACACTTGAGTCCGCTCTATTAGAATTCCCCTGCCTGGGATTAAAAAGAAGAACATTTTTTTTTATTTTTTTTTAACGTTCGACTCTCTAGGCTCTTTTGTTAAAGTCTCAAATATTCTTTGTGGATTCACAATTTTTTAGTGACGCCATTATTAAAGCCTTAAGCTTGACTGAAACAGGCGCTTTTATGTCTAGAGGGCCTGCTGTAAAAGGTATGGCAGTGACTCATCTCAGCAGTTTATGTATCAATAAACCTTAGAATTAATACAATATAAGCTTTCCATGCATGGCTGATAGAATATGTTGTAAGCCCCCATAAAACAGTCCTCCAGCCTCTTCCTACACCAGGCGCAAGAGCTTGTGCTGAGCTCCCCGCAGGTTTCTTTTCAGAGCATCACGCAGAGTTGAAGTGTTGCCTCTGTGGTTGCATTTGTTGTAGAACAGGGGCCGGAGGAAGGATGCGTTTGATGATATTCCGTTTTGTGTCTCTCGCCCTAGTCCTGAGCTGACGTGGAGGGATGTTCAGCATCTGATCGCCAGGACAGCCAAGATCCCCGACCCCAAAGAGCCCGGGTGGAACATCAACGCAGCCGGATACCACGTTCACCATAGGTACTGTGACACACTGAAGCCACATCTGACACGTAACTGTGTGTTCGTCAATCAATTTGAACATCACTAGTCTGGTTCTTTAACAGTGAGCCACAGTGCTTAACACAAACCCCTGATTACTTGTTGCAACATGAGCCTATAACGTTAATTAAAAGCAATGATTCCACGTTTTGGAAAATGCTGAGAGTTACCCGAAGACATAAGGTTGATATCACTTACATCTAGTAAGTACAACACTTGCTACTTTAAGGTTCACCAGGCTGCCAGCAGTCTTGCAAATCTAATACTCCCATCCATGAAGTCGTTCTTTATTGAATCTCCTGGTGAACCATTACTGGTCAGGCTAGTTTATGCTGCTGTTGGAAGTCTTTGTGCAAAGATAAGCTAACTGACAGGGCGTCCATAATATGAGTGGCGTAAGTTCAAGTGAATGTTACACCCCCTCATAATTTAAAGGACTTTTTATGACTTTCCAGGTCAAAATAATAATAATAATAATCGTATAAAAGTTATAAGTTGATAAGTTCACCCCATTGTTGCCGTGCATGTATATAGATTTAGACATTTGATATTTCTTCAATAGCTCTTTTGTTTGTCTGCATCATCTTTTCTGCTAATGTGAATATTTATGATTCAATAGTTTACCTTTTCAATATACATGGAGACACAGGGATTGCGGTTATGAGATGTATGATAACAGTAATTATCCATAAATGATCTCTTACTGGGATAATTTCAGGAAAGGGAAATAGCCTGTTTAAGGCAACTTAAAGTCTCCGGCAAACAATTTTCTGCAGAACTGTGAAAGAAAATTGTGAAAATGCTGCGTTAGATTATAATATCAGCATAAAGTAATTGATCTATATGTAAAGCTGGTAGAATTGCGTGTTAATATACATGGTGCGATGTATTGCAACATTTTACAAGTTTACTTTGGTAAATGGTCTGGGATGATCAGGCATCGTCCACCTATTCACTGCTCTCTCATTTCCACTTGGCACACAGCAGTATTAGACTGCGCACAGACACACACCTACACACACACCCACACCCACACACACACCTACAAACACACACACACACACACACACACACACACAGACACACACACACACACACACACACACACACACACTCCCCTCATATAAAGTGCTTCAGCCACAAAAAGCAGCAGTCTGTTTTATGACAGTTAAGACAGGTGATCTTGTCCGGGGAGGAGTGTCATTGTAATCCTCTAATGTTATTATCACACCCACAGCGTGTCTGAGTGTCTGTACCTGCTCTGATTTATACAGACTGGGGCGGGAGGAAATAGAGCTCCTTGCTCTCACTGTATCAAGCATGAATCTGAGAAAGAGAGAGAGAGAGAGAGAGATTGAGCCCCCGTATTTCTTCAGACATCGTATAAACACTTTTACAATGCTTTTACAATGTCAGTCGGGCAATGACATATTGGTAATCAGTCAGAGCGCTTGTGATGTTTTACCTCTGCTCTCTGTCTCCCTCACCTTAAGATTTCCTCCCCTCATCCTGGCTCTGACTTTCTGTCCTTACTCCTCTTTGTAGTTTCTCCTCCTCCCGTCCTTCCTCTCCCCTTCTTTTCCCCTTACTCGCTATTATTCCCTCTCGCTGCCTCCCTACTCCTCTCTTTCATCCCCTCTTTCACAGCATGCCGTGTCATAAAATAGATTGTAATTACTGTGTTGCTGTGAGAAGAATGGATTAATTAAAATATAATGATGCCGATCACACCAGCGGGCGTCTGTTGAAATCTGTCCATTTAGGGGCTGTGGCAGAGGACTTGTAATGCCCTGATCATACTGCAGCGGCCACGCTAATTATGAAGAATGGTTTATTGCATGGGCAAGGACGGATAGACTAGACAGGGCAATGAGCGCAGGGTCACTTACCATCAATGAGGTTGTTACAATACATTAAAGATTAGATATGATATCTGTAATGAGAGGAGTCATGTTTGAGAAAATTGAAGATAACCCTGAATGCTTAGGTTGAGGCGAGTTAAGACGAGAGGGGCTTTTTTTTGGTCTCGTTTAATTGGTTGGAGTCTTGTTTTTGTGGGGTTGTTTCCTAAAGAGATCCACAGGCATAGAGGAAGGGTTACATTGAAGGTGTTTGGCAGTTTGGCAGACACAATTCAGCATGAGCATCGATGGAGGAAAAAAAAGTGTACAACACATAAATATAAGCTATAAAAATATTTGTCTGAAAAATAAATAATAGACAACATTTTGAATATTTGTAGTGTACTTATTCTTGTTTGTCAAATTATGTTCATTCCTCTCTGGTCTTTTTGTACTTATTGTCAGCCTAATGATGCATGAATACACCACAACAAAGGTTTAGTCGATCTCTCCGTAAGTTGCTGTGGCACTCAGCTGGTCACTGTATATTTTAGAAAATAATACTTAAAAAAAAGGCTAAATATTTGGGAACTCTTTTAAGCTGAGGAGGATTTCATATACATTTGGGGCCTGAGTTTTTACCGCTGCAGGGTTGTGTACTGTTCGTGGGTTTGACTCTAATTCTCTGACATGGTAACTAGTCTTCAAAAGTTACACAGCCTTTGTGTCAATGAGAAAAATCAATGAAGATGTGGATTATAAACAAATAAAGTGTTTCAAGGGGGGCAGTGTGCGAGTCTGGGTAAAACACGAAGGAGAAATAGCTGCCTTATAGATCTTGAGAGTTGTGGACATGTGCATGTATATTGATGTGAGTGTGAGTGCACAAATGTGTACGCTGATGTGTGTGTGTGTTTGTAAATGTATAGGGGTTGTTGGTTGGGTTGAAGGGGGTTGCCCGCATCCCAGAGTTGCCATCTGTTTGACCTCTCCATATAGACTGGGAGCTTTAGAAAACTGTGTTGTTAGGGTGCGACCCCACCGTCTACCTCTCCACCCTCTGCTCCCGGCGCCGTGACAACAATAAACATGTCAGCCACCACACGCCAGGGCAATCTGCAATCAGATTTACTGTGCATGAAATACGGTGGTGCTTTTATTGGCGCAAAGGCTTGTCACTCATAATTTATAGGTTGTTGCCAACGCCGGCTGTGATGTCAGCGAGCGTCCCCGGGAGAATCAGAAGGGAGAAGGAGCTAAATCGATAGGGGTGAGGAGTGATGGTTGGGTGGGGGATAAAGATGTGGGGACAGAACATTTGTGTGTGTGAGAGAGTGCGAATGTGGGAGGAAAGGCCTTGGAGATGGTTGAAAAGAGGAGGGAAAAAAAACAACGCATGCATCCATCCTGTTCCTCTCCCTGGTGAGTTTATCAAGCTGAGGGAGTGAAAGTGTCAGTTTCTTCCAGGGCCTGTACACATGGATTCTCCTCTCCTCTCCTCTCCTCTCCTCTCCTCTCCTCTCCTCTCCTCTCCTCTCCTCTCCTCTCCCTCTCCTCTCCTTTCCCCCCCCCCCCCCCCTCCTGCTCCTGCGGCATTGCTCTGCATCCTTTGAACACTGACACCTATTGATCACATGGTCGACAGGAAAAAAAAAAAGAAAAAATAGAAATTAATCTGTGATTCACATCTCCACTTGAAGCCCACTCTGACCCAGAAATAGAAAGTCTGGTGTGAACGGCTTTGCACTGGTGGCATGTTGTACGGAGAAAAAAGCAGAACGTCCAAACAGGCTTAATTTCATTTAATCTCCTCTGATAGCATAGGTGAAACTACAGCAATTATCCTGTGGGAGATTTAGATGGAGAATAACAGCGGTAGAATAGATCAAAGAAAGGCTGCCCTCACTGCAAAGACAAAGTGGATATCAAGGAGAATGCATGATTGGTGAAATGGTGTCTTAAAAAAAAAAAAAATGGTATGGCATTAAAAAATGAGATAAGATTCAATCCCTCTTTTGAAAAATGATACTCCCTTCACAGAGAACTATTAGAATGTTTACATTTGCTGCATTTTGTTCCATATCAAAATAATTAATTGCCTCCATTTTCAAATTAAAAGTACATTACAACACAATTAAGGATGCAAATGAGCCCGGGCCTGTCGCGAGGAGCCAGGAGAAGTGAAAGAGTGACTTTGTTGATGTATGAGGGTTTGTGCGTTTTTTTGTGTATTAGGTGTGTCGCTATGGATCATTGTGCGGGCGTGCGCTCTGTGTGTTTGGCTACAACAGAGTGTGTCTCGTTGCTGTTATCGGGGAAAAAGACTCAGTGTTGCGGTGTTGAAATTACATCAGCGGAGGGAAATAAATCAGAGCTCTGCAGTAATAAACAACAGACTAATTAGGTCATTTTCCCTCAGTAACTGATCGACCAGTGGAGCAGATACTATGTCATTCCTATTGTGTTAAAGGCTTCTGTCTAGGGTTTAAAAAAAAATTCTCCGGATCATAAACACAGCTCGCACTCTCACAAACATATATTTTCCTATCTAGCCTCCTTTCCAGGGGCTCTGACCTCCAGCCAGCCCGTTTCATGAAAGATGTCTACATCGCTCTGGAAACCGGCGACAGTAAAACATCATTTTGTCATAACCTTCCCTCTTTGGAGGGAAAACAGATATAAAAGTATATAGCCTGTGGTTTACTGCAAGTCCCCCTCACCCAGCCAGGCAGCGGCACGCGGGGCTGATGAATGCCGGGCGTCGGCCCACTTTTAATTGCTCGTAAATTTTTGATCCAGGGAAACCGCCGCGTTCTCCTTGTCCCCGAGCGCCAAGGGTGACTCAGGAGGGAATAAATAGAGCCTCAGTGAGGAGCACAGAGGGGATAGGAGGGACAAAGACGGAGGGACACACTGTCACTGCCAGAAAAAAAAACTCCAGGTGCTCCACAGCACACACCTGTAGAAAGAGGACCAGGGGCCTGTAAGCTGTAACAGGATGGTTCCTGTTGGAAAGAACCCCTGATGTGATGGATGTTCCTCTCTGAGGACGTACCCGTCACCAAAAACCAATAACGCCTTTCGTGAAGTGATGTGAAAATGCATAATAATCTTTCACTTACATGGCTGATGATATCCACAGGTTGCAGCAGTATTTGCATCCAACGCTCCAGATAACATCCCTCTTTTAGAAATGATATTCATATACCACCAAAATGCAACAGCTGGTGTGTTTCCCAAGATATGTTATGTGGTCCTCATTGCAGTTCTGAAATTGATTGAATGAGCATATATTCTTAGTTAATGCCCGTGTATCTGACAAATCGTGTCGTCTTAATGCAGAACATATCAGGACACCGTTAATTGACAACATATTTCGTTCTTTTTTGTATCTTCCTTGCAACTAAAGCAAGACGAACCCTGGTGAGTCATGTGCTTTGTACTCCAACCATTCACCCTTGCCCAACTCCCTCTGTGCAGGAGAGAGAGTGTGCAAATTGAGCACGACTGGGAAAAAACAACAAAAAAATAAAGAAAACACATAAAGAAATAAGGACATAAAAGGTCAGTGTGAAAAGTTACTCCGAGGTAGAAACTAACAAAAAATGATTAGTATTTTATGTACTTCTAATTGTAATGGATGTAGAATTCAAAGGGAATTCCCCAGATTCATATATTTTCCCCTAACATGCAACGATATAATCACTCCAATGCAATATGCTTGTTTAACACCCTAGTTTGGAACCTGGAAGTAGCATTGCATCTAACAGGGTGACCAACCAATTATCACTGTCATTCTTAGTGCACTGTTACCCTGAGAGCAGCACTCACAGGCTGACTCCCTGGTAGGTGAACTCTGTGCGTTTGTGTGAAGGGCATGTATGGTAACGATTGTGCAGCTATAAGCTACGGACAGCCCCTTCAATTTTTTAAAACCAGAGATTTCATCAAAGGAAACCCTGCCTTGTCCTCTACTCCATTACTGTCGAGCCTCTTTGAAGGAATCGCTTCTGTCATGCACTTCCTGTGGCTGTAGGATTGAGAGAAAGGGAACACTAACACTAACTGAGGTCCAATTGCCTGCATTTGCATATGTGGCTCCCTTTTTTCATCTTTCAACAGTCCGCATTGACTGTGCCTGTACAGCGCCGACAGTAATGGAGATAAGATTGAAAAATGGGCTTTAAAAACTGTCTCTGTAGACTTGTGACTGTTGCCAAGTCTAACAGATGCTCATCTGATCAATTTCTTCCCCTGTTTGTCTTCCTCCCGAGATGAAAGTAAGAGCAGATAAATATAGGTTTATCCCACCATTTGCTTGTACATTGCGGTAAGGTCTGACATCCTGCCAAGGATTTTGATTATTTTCTTATTTTTCTGGGTAAGACTGCTTCTAGCATCAGATGTCTATCCTTTTTTTTCTTCTGTGCGTTTTTTTTTTGTTTCCTTTTTGTTCCCCTGCTGTTTGTGTTGTTCCAGTCTCATTTTGTGGTTCTCGGCTCGCCGGGTCTGGCCTGTCGTGATCTCTGCCCTCCTCGCATTGATCTAGTCTCCCGTGCCCCCCACCCCCAACCTCAACCATCCCAAATGAAGACACAAATCGATCACGGGCAGGTCACATTCGGGGCCGGAGGTTAGAGTTTAACAGGAGCTGCCCAGGGTCCTGTGTTCCTTTATGTTAGCGGACAATCATAGGGGAACCTCACTGCGCGTCACCTTTTGTATTTCATGCAGGAATAAAGGAATATTATACAGTACTTGCAGTAGAAATTGCATTTATTATGTTCAACCTGACTGATACATAACATTAAGTACAGCACCTAAGGTCTGTGGGTTTTATCGCTCGTTTCCTCAAGTTGCTCACATGAACAACCACAACGTTTGGTATGAATGTGGTTACACATACCGATACCGATTTTTGGGGGGAAATGAACCCATAGAAGACTATGCGTTGTGCCGCATTTATTGTTATCAAATTTGGTTTGGCTGTAACAAACAAAATGAGGCACAAATGACCACACCAGCTGACCAGACACATGCATACATACAGCTCTACGAGAGGAAAGAGAACTTTTAAGTAATGACCGTGTTGGATGGCTTGCCGTAGTAAAAATGTAATATTTAGATGATAAGTCATATTCTGGATCATCCTGTTACAGTGTTTTACAGTCTAACTAAGTTTTTGGCTGACCGACACATAGACACAGAGCTCGCTTTCAGCGGGCACAAAGGGAAAAAGATGGGTGAGCCTGATCGACCCCAGTTGTGTCAACCCAATTACTCATTCTCTTAAAGGGCTATTAAAACATAATTGCCCGGCGATTTACATCCAAGTGAACGTGGCCCCGAGATAATTTATTATTTTCCATAAGCCCTTTCTTTTGTGTGTCGTCTGAACCAGTGTGGAGGGGGGGGAGGTAGACTGTAATTTCCTGAGTCATGAAGAAAGGCATGTTGGCAGCCCAGTGTAATTGTTTAAACCCCACTCTCAGACACCTTCCAGTCACCCCCTTTTAATCCTCGTTATCGCTCTCATTAGTCCGGGGTCAGGGGTCGGCCGGCTCCCCCCTAGAAACACAAACACAGCGCTAGAGAGAGGAAGGGGTTAGAAGATGGGCTGGATGAGGAGACTAAACGGGTGGAGACAGGGGTTTCCACATCACCAGTGATTTATCTGCCTTTTTAATGGTGGAATTCATTTGCTTTATCATATTATATTTCACATTTTTGGGTGATAAATCTTTATTGGACAAATTAACAACACATTTGCCGTAGTACGACTCTCAGGTGACCGAGTCATGGAGGCTGTAGTGTCGGTAAAGTGTGACTGGCTGGTCTAGGGGCAACACATGTTTTTGAACAGTTTCTTTCATAACATTAAATTTTCAATTGAACTTAAGTGTTGAAAAGTGTATTTGGCTTGTTTTTGACTGGCTTTGGTGCCCGTTGTTTGGTATAGAATATCATCTGGGCTTCCTTATAGCCTGGTTTTTAAGACGCACAACATCCCAGGCCTGTGGAGAACCTTGCTCTCCATGTCTCCACTCTATCTCTACTGTCAGAAGAAAAAAAAAGCCACCTATTGGTTAGATTTCCACAACTGTTTGGCTGAGAGACAGCATGTATACCTGGGTGGGTGTTTGCGTGCGTGTCTATGCATGCCTGTGTCCAAAATATTTTCCGAAACATTATTTTTGTCCCTGTTATTTTAGGATGTTTTTGGACAAGTTCTTCAGCCAAGTTGATCATATAGGTGTAGGTTGCTGGTGCCCCCATATCCCATACAAACCACATTTTCTGAAAGACCATAGATGTAGGTGATGTATGCCACAGTAGTGTTTGATAAGACTTAGAAAGATGGGAGGCTTAGAGAATCTCTGTAGTGTTAAAGTTCAATGTTAGGTCGACCCATTCATCCACCCTGACCTCCTGACATGGACTTTGTCTCTATATCACAACGTCACATTCATCCTCCCTTCCTCTCATCCCAGTTACTGTGGTCCCCAGAGGGCTTTGTCCCGGTAACGTAAACATGTCGTTTTTGGGGCTTTTGCTTGAAAGACGGATGCTGTCTCACATGATCGCTTCACACTAAACCCTAACCACGGGTCATAATAAGCTCCTTGCACAAATGACCTATGGGGCCATTTTTATGGGGGCACAGTCACTTTGCGGTGCTCTTTCTAAGCTGCGTTCACATCTTGGCTGTTCAGGTTTCTTTAGTTCTTTAGATCGGAGCACTCCCTATGGAGAAAAACATGGCTTTTGGTTCTCGTCAGGGTGGACTGAGTTTGTAGGGTTTGAAATGAAACACGGACTAACCACACATACTATGACAATAGACAGGTTGTGTGTTTGTGTGAATGCTACATAAGTACAGGACCATACAGTGTTTTTTTGAGTGATAGTGAAACATTTTAATACCTTTAAATGAATAATGGGGAAGGCCACCTCACCAGCTATTACATCTATTAAGTTTCCCGAATACATTATGTCATTTTCTTAAATCATAGTTATGTCGTGATTATGTCATTCCTACCCTATGATCATAAATAGTTTTTCGATCTATATAAGCTGTAGGACATAGTCTATAGTCCTTTAAAATCACCAACTATTTGATGGATAGCCATGACATTTTGTATAGACATATCGGGGGATGAGTACCCCATCCATTACCTCAAAAAGTTTCAGTTGGAGCCTAATCTAACTACTTTGGTCTTAGAGCACGCCTCTTACTCCAAACTCAGTGGAAAACAGGTGATGTGATGGAGTGATAAGAGAGAAAGGGAAGGAGAAGTGACCCATTCACGGAACAGCAGGGAGCCTGATGGTGCTACTGACAGGACTGTCAACACACTTTATACATCTGAGTCTGTGTGCGTACGTGTGCGCGTGCACGTGTGTCTACTGAGTGTGAATACAGTGTTTATGTAGGGACTATCTCCATTGGTCCCTGTGTGGGGTTCCGTCATATACCATGTGTGAAACCTTAAGTGAGCGACCACTGAGTGTGTGTGTGTTTGCTATGTATATGGGAGTGGGTTAAGAAGGCTAAAGTTGAATACATTTTTGCCACATGCACGTGTGTATGTTTTGTGGCGAGTGTGAGGCACGTGTTATATTGGTTGCGCAGCCTCTGTACGTATTGCAGCCAGTCTGGTGCAAGATCAAGGCGGGAAGCTCCCGATCACTCAGCCCGGGCTCTGCCTCCCTCTCCATATGGGCTCACAAGTATGTAAACACTGTATAAGCAATTGTGTGAAATGTGTAGAAATGAGGTATCCCATAATTCACCACAGGCATGCAATTGAAAAGCTTCAGTTTTCACTCTCGCAGTACACATCGTATGAGTCATGTCAGCACAGCGACATTATTTTGTTCTCTCTTTAAAAACACAAACCAAATTGCAGGCGCATCATTTTAAGGGGATTATACACTTCCTGTCTTGCATTTGTGGTGGAAACTTGTTCACACACACGCACACACACACACAAGTCTTCACACACTACTTATGTACCAAATGTATATTTAAATAATGACAACCACCAGAGGAGAGATACATACAGTGCTCAGGTGCTTTATGTCCCCCCTCAGTCAAGGCTTATCTTATTTTATTGGTCGCAAATACACTATGTCATTTTCTGACTTCATGGGAATTTCATTCGTAGCTTATGATCCGAAACATTTTTTCAATCTATACAAGCTGTAGGACAAGCTTTAATGTACGATGCCATTTTCTGAATTCTGTTGCTTATTCTTAAGGTCAGGTCTTGATATCTTGAGTATCATTTTCTGATCAGAAAAAGCTTTGGATTTTCTCCTTATTACATTGGATATTTTGGAAAATGATTTCTAGCTAACCATATTTTATGTTGACATCAAGAACTTGGACCAATCAGCCTCGAAATAATCTGTAAATACTCTCCTGTAAGTAATGTTCCCACCATATCCATATATGCTTCATCATGCTGTGAGCCCCCACATGCAGGGGCAAAAAACAGAACATGGTTGTGACTATAATATCCACCCGTCCACACTGGCAATGAAATTATTTCTCACTAAAATGTTAAAACGAGTGCCTCAAAGACAGGCGCCCCCCCCCTTGTTGTCACAGGTATACTGTCCTACTGCTGCTGCGAGTAAATGGTTCATCCTAGAAGGTTATTAATGTGGCACTTATCTAACACTGATGATTATCCAGCCAATGATAATTTGTTTGGATGAGAGAAATCAATCAGCCAATCGACCAGTCAACTGGGAGACAACAGCCTTTCAGTTTAGATGCCATACTGTGAAGTAAGGTGTTGAGACTGACAGGTCACAATTACTCTGTCTTTTTAAAACAAAGAGGAACATTTATACCAAAAAAAATGTTGATTGAACACAACCCGAATTAGTTTTGAAAGTTAGGGATTTTAAAATTCAATATGGACAGGAGGAAAAATTATAACCACCAGTAATCATATGGGCCCCCGACTGTTATAGCAAGACTGAACTTGTCTCTTAAAAAAAAATCCTGTAGTAATGCAAATACTTTGGGATGCATATAAATATATTAATACATAATAATACCTGTTGAAGCTGTACATTAGGAGAAAAGGCAATTCTAAAGATGTTGGCATTATATGAGAAGCAAGGCCGTGCAGATCACATGAAATCATAAATATGTACTCATTATCAATTTATTTTCTGGTGCTGTACCTACTGTACTTAGCACATACAAAAGTTTGAGGATATATTGATATATAGTTTACATGATAATAAGGTGACTATTGACACAGACCTTGAATGACATTATACATGATATAGATGGAACCCTAAATACAAACCCAAGGCTCCAACTACCCATTTTTTTATGTGGGAGTGTTTACTCAAAGAAGTGTAGTGCTCGTCACTGTGGCGTTTCATCTAGCTTGTTTCTATCTCTTATGATAGCTCATATCAGTATGTTCACAGCGTTAAGCTTGAGTGGGCTGCAGTGTAAATATCCCAGACCTATTATTAATCCAACTAAATGTTCCTAGCCGTCGTCAAGCCACTAAGTACAAAATGGTGAATTGCAGACACGAAGAGAGATAATTGCCACTCACGCTGGAAATTTGGCAAGCGCCTTCCCCGCGAGACCCGGATGAAATGGTGCTTCAACCCCCGAAACTGTCATTCTTAATGAAATGGTAATTACAAACCCAGTGGAACAGCTGAGGGGCTGCCGGGGCCCACGGAGCCCAACTACCAGAATAAACCTGCTACAACAACCTGCAGAGGCGAGGCAGGGAGGGAGCATGGAGGCAAGAGAGGGGGAGGAACGATATAAAGCTGGAGTGTGGTTCAGGTAGGCGCGAACACCAGGAATCGGAGATTTATTTCAATTGTGAAATGTAATACACACTCCAGGTTGGAGTGTGCCGTACGCTGGGACCCTCATCAATAATGCCAGCTGTGTGGAAGGCGGGAGGGGAGGTTGGTTAAAAGCGCCCCCCACACATCCCGGGTAATTGATTGCTTTGTAAGTGAACGTGTCTTTAACCTTTGGGAGGTCAGACCCAGTCGGACACCATCAGTCCTGCCTGGGGTTGAACCGCTTCCAGCCGTTTGTCTTCCGCCGCTCCCCCGTCCCAGGACCGATTTGTCAAGCATGAGATGTTTTGGGTGTTTAGATTACAGGCAAGATGGGAAAACAAAGGCAAAATGCCACCCCAAACAAAAAGCCCGAGTCTGGATCTCCCACTGATCTGCAGGCTGGGCAGGAGGCCAGCTACCTGGGGTGCAGAAACCGAAAAATGGGGGAGGGAGGGGATGGGGCGACATTTCTGAAACTGAGCCACAACGAAGCCCCCGAAACACAACACTGCACGGAGCTTGAACCGGAGCCAGAATGCAGGCTGAACGGGGGCCAATGTGAGAATTGAACGACAGCCAGCACGGTGACACGAGATAGAGCCAGAACAGCGCCTTGAGACGCAGCCAAAATGGCAGCCAGAGACTTGGTGTGTGTGGGGGGGGGGTTGGATGGAGCTCGGGGCAGCTAACTGTTTTCTTCACGGCAATAGTCCTCATCACGGGAGGTTTTAAAGTGTCCCTTTGCCACCCTCCCAGGTACTTAGGCCTGTCTGACTGTCAGCCTCTTAGAGAGTGACTAAAGATGATTTATCTCGTAGATTATCTGGGCCAGTAGCTACACCGTCACTCACACAGTGCCCCGAAGAGACAGGTCAGAAACAGACAATAGCTTCCGGGACACCTTTATTTTGTTGGAGGCGAAGAGCCATTTATAGCGTACCTGCACCTTTGACACGTTGACAGTCAAACTTCCATCTTGTTAAGTGCACGTGCAGATCATGGCTGTGTATTTATTTACAGACGGGATATTTCATCACCATAAGGTTAAAGCAGCTTGTACTTGCGTGCTTATGTCAGTGGGCTTTTTGTATCGTATGAACAAATGGGTGTGTGCCTGCGCAAAAGTGTGTTTGCGTGCGTTTGTGTCAGAGCACAAAGTGCAGTGTGTGCCTGCCAGTTCCATCTGCTGTTCCGTTACCATAGACGTGATGTACCTGCCACTTTCCTCCTCAGCTGAGGTGTGTGTGTGTGTGTGTGTGTGCGTGCGTGTGTGTGTGTGTGTGTGTGTGTGTGTGTGTGTGTGTTGTTTTCTCCCATCCTGTTGTTAGATCTGACAACAACTAACATTGGCTTGTGGTGAAAAACAAAAAGGAGGGGAATACTCCGAAGTTCCACATCCCACCCTGAGTTTGACAAACCCCGCAGAGCTGTGGTAAAAGCTTCTCTGCTCTTCTGGCTCTCACTCTTCACCTCCTTTTCTGTCTCTCAATCTTTAGGACAGAAAACTGTGAATTGTCAGATACATGAAGTAAATCAGCCATGGTGCATATTTACAAAATCAAGGTATGATATGCCAATATGGAAAACTTAGCGTTTGTTAAGTTGTCCCAATACAAACCCCTCCCCTAAGGTTCACTCTCCGTGCTCTCATACTGTCGGTTTGGGCCAAGGCAGGAAGCCATTTTCTTAAGAAAAGAAAAGAAGAAAGAAACAACTTACACCCTGCCCAGCATCACACAACACACACATATACTTAGAGATTAGCTGGTGATTTGCATTTAGCAGAGAAAGAGGCTGTTGATTTTATAAGAAGTTAGGAGAGTAAGGAGAGTAAATAAGGGTATGAGGTTTTGGTGTTAATATATTCTATAGCTTTTGGCATTAATACACACAAATGTTGAGGAAAGACATTTAAAGACAGGTTTAAAAATAAACTGAAGAGTGATATGTTCAGATGCTGCATTATAAATGTCTCCATTATTTTCTCTGACTGGTATACAGCTCTGATCATGGCTGTGTTTTTGACAGTCCAGAGCCCCGAAGCCCTGCTGCAGCACTTGTTTATTCAAAGTTTATTAATGCTAAATGTCACGTTTAAAAATGTTCATTAACCAAATGCACTCCCTTTGGTTTCCCCAGCAACACAGCTGCCAATGTTAATGTACGTTTGCAAATACTATAAAGCAGAAATATGGTACAGAGAGAGAGAGAGAAACAGATTCTTGATTTATTATTAGGTTAGTTAGATATTTAGATGTATACTACGTGGTGTGGTCCCATTTCTGATAACCCATATTACTTTGTGTGTTTCTTTGTATTCCCTGCTGTTGGTTTGCTTCGTCAGTAATTCGCCTGACGGAAACAAGCTGGCTGCTGCCGAACAAGTGTTTTCTCTGCCATGCTCCAATTTTAGAAAAATTACATCAGTTATTTTCCTCAATGACGTATCATTCTCTATTAATCAGTGTTCATTTATTTCCACTGTGCAAAACTGCAACCACCCCTGTCCTCTGACAAGTCTTTATGGCCTAGATCATGAAAAACGGTAGATAGAGTTGCTGCCGTAACTGAACTGATTGACATTAGACCAGGTTTTTGTTCATCAGCTTCACTGCACACTTAATAGCAATGCATCGGATGACCCATTGGGCACAAGTACATTTGGTATTGAAGAAACGTTGGTGTTGAGGAAAATGTCAATCTGGAACTACCAAACACAATGTGTTCCATGTGTAAGCCACCTGTAACTTTAGGACGATCGGAAAAAGTGTGAGCGGAAAACAAATCAGTTATGTTCAAATTTTCTCACATCTATCATTATGAATGAAGCAAATCTAATCTTGTTTTAAAAATATGGCTAGACAAGCCTTGTCTGTTTCCGTTAGGTCTTTAAATTGGCTTGTGATCAATAACCCTTGCAACACTCTCCCACCTCTGTGTGTGTGCGTGCATGCATGCGTGTGAGTGAGAGAGAGTGTGAGAGGTATGGAATTTGTATGTATGTGTGTGTTTAAATCAGAGTATATACACACACCTAATGCATTCTGGCAAGCTATTTCCATTTCATGTAAGGCCATAGATCGTCCAGGGGCAGCAGGTCTTTCTTTCTCTCTCTTACTCGCACACACACAAACATACACTACCTCTTCCTGGTCGCGTTGTAAAACTGGCCTCGCATCTCTGCCCTAGCCACATCCAGATAGATTAATTCATTATCCAGGTTTCTTTTTCCCTTGGTGAGCCAATTACGGCTGAGCCTGTGATTGGTATACATGTGTTTTTGAAGGGAATGAGCAAGACTGCGCGTGCATGCGTGTGTGTTACTTTGTTTGTGCGCACCGGGTAATTAAAGATATAGCTCATCTACAATCTCACTATCACTTCATATTTGTCTAGCTATACAATGATATTATTTCCTGTAAATGGATAGCAGATCTTTATGTGGGTAATTGTTGGCTAATTGAGGGAAAGTGGAGGCTCTTTAGGAGTGTGTGTGTGTGTGGGGGGGGGGGGGGGGGGGGGGGGGGGGGGGGGGGGGGGGGGGGGGGGAGATAAAGGAATAAAGTCCTCATCTTCATTAGCAGAAGGTGGTCTTGGAGAGCATTGACTTGTTGGGTTCCATAGCAGAACTTTTTGAACATCATCTAGTTCTTAACTATCTCCCTCTTTTTTCCTGGGTTTTTGTGCAACATTATCAACTGAAAATAAGTACTAAAATGTGTGTTTGTGTGTGTGTGTGGGGGGGGGGGGCGTTGGGGGGGGGGGGGGGGTGTGTGAGTGTGTGTGTGTATATGATTGATGTGTTGAGCTGAGTGTGTTTTTGTGGCGCGTGTTTGCGTGTGACATCCACTAACTCGCCCTGAGGGACAGGAGAAGCAGAGCGCTGCATCTCCTGCAGGGGGTGCCATGTCTCCCGGCAGGGGGGTGCAGCAGGCAAACAGAGGGGTGCCTGAACACCCCTCTTACCAAACCCCTCCACACATACACAGACGCACACACCTACACACACACATACACCAACACACACACACACACACACACACACACACACTCCCGTCCCGCTCCACTCCACCATACTGTGCTACAAGATGGGTTGGGGGTTGTGGGGACCCTGTGCTCTTCTAAACCTCCACGAATGCATAATTCATGAACAAGTAACAATTTTGATATTTTGCTAGGGGGTTAGCAGAATTTTCAAAATAAAGTTCCACAACAACAGGCACACTCATCCTCTTCTACTTTTCCTCATTTGGTGTGAAATAAATTCCTGTTCCAGCTGGAGAGACTCCTGGGGTCTGATAGTTTTAAAGCTGTTAATTTCTGAAATGTGAAAGACAGAATTCCTTCAGATTCTGGAATGACATTTTTGCAAGCAAACTGAATGTATATACAGTATTACTGGAGTTGGCTCTTCACCTATTTATACATTTATTAATAAATTAGGTCAAACTTTCCGAAGAAATATTGATTTTGCTTACATACAGTATACAGAACTTAATTCTGTGCGACATCAAACATCAGCAGTGTAGTAAAGCCAATGTGAACAAAAAGCCATAAATCATTTTGATGAATAATAAACACACATCTTAAATGAATTGCAGATTATAACCATAAATGTTATAGGTATTTCATGAAATGCCTGTTTACTTTCCATCGTATGATTTTATCTGGACTCAATGTGGTCATTTTTCATTTAGTTTCATTTGCAACAATAATGCCATTTGCCCCTAAACAGACCTGGGATCTAAAGGTGCAACCGTACAATCATCACTCTTGTTGTATTTTTCGAATACTGTTTGAGCAAAACAGAACTTTGAACTTGCCGTAGCTCCCATGATGAAATCATGTAACAGATGTCATGGCGTTCGGTAAACACATAGAAAACAGACTTTGTTTTTGATTGTTACATTTCTGTTTGCTCTGTCACATGTCATCAAAAACTTGTCCCTTTGAAGAGGCAAACAAAGGCTCCTGGTTCAGTGTTTGCTTTGTCCGGAGTGAAAAGGAAAAGCACTCAGGACCCAGGAGGGACTCGTTTGCCAAGCTTGTAGTGCAGCCTCACTCGTCCTCATGCTTTCTCTCTCTTCCTCCCTCCCTCTCTCTTTCCCCACAAGGGCAGAGACATCTAAAAAGGACGGTACCTTGGTGCGCGTCCAACAAAGGCTCTCTGCTGAATTTCATCCTCTTTCGAATTTGTGTTTGAATAACACAAGAGCTACAAATCAAAATATGTTGGGCACCCAGAGTGAGGTCATGGGATGTAGATCATTGTGGCTTCCAGAGAAGTCTCCTTGAGGACAGGAAGGGTGGCTGCTACTTTGACTGATGGCTGTAGAGACTGTGAGAGCCGTTTGGTGCCCATTCTCCTGAGACCAAGTCCATGCCTGTGCCAAACCCCTCATTTCACCCCCTGCAATATATTTCATTAAACTTTTAACTCTTTGCAAAGTAATTTGCTTGACATTTCCAGGCTGTGCTGTTGTAAGTGCTCCTCTCTCTGTAATTTCATGTCGCCCATGATATTTGCCTAATTCAGTCCTAAGTCCTTTTTTTGTGTAAAGACACATTCAAAACAGCAAAATGGAAAAATTGTATAGCATCCAACAAAGCTGAGCAGCAAGGCACAGCATTTCACGGTTACAGCCATGTGGGTCCCAGTGGCACAGATATAATTAAGACCTCCTCTTAATTACTTAATAAGCCTAATTAGTAACATTTCCAAGCAGCAGATTTGGCTCTAAGAGAGATGGAAATCAGACAAATGTTAATTCTATTTGTTATTTCATTTAAATCCTAATGTTAATGAAATTAGTGAATCCTGATATAACAGAAGCCAACCACACCGGGATTGACCATAGGGTTAAACATTCAATTAAGTAATGCAAAAAAAATCAGAAAACAAAACATATAATTTTAGTTGGCTGCTCAAGTTGTCACACGTTTATTGTATCCTCTCTTTGTTCTTTTTTTAATTAATCCATGGCCAGATGTGATGGAGAGTAGCGTGAAACTGACCAGGGTTCTGCCATGTTGTTGTTTGAGGCAACTAACCGAGGCGAGCCCACCAATCACGCGCTAGAGCTGCTGCTGCATTCTTGGCGACTTAATTAGAAGTTGTTGATACCACAGAAGGTGTCACCAACCTTTTCAGGCTCTGAACAGATGGTGTCCCCTCTTTTTGAGGTCCTGCCAGTGCCCACTCTGTGGCTCCTGGGAAAATGACCTAACTCACAGGCAGCTGCTTAGTGCGGCTTGAGTGATTCTTTACACCTACTTTTTTTTTTGGGGGGGGGGGGGGGGGGGGACTTAGCAGGACATACCACTGCAAACAAGGGGTGACACTGCCATACCCAGGTCCCTGTGTGGCGCAAACACCAGTTTTGGTTGCAGCACGGCAGTTGTTAAGGCTGTGTTTTAAATGCCGTCGGCAAAGTCCATGCAAAGACCCCGACCCTGGAGATCTTGATGTGTGGGTGAGTTGGGTCCGTGTGCACCTTCCTCCGCTGCTGGCAGATGGTGTGAATATCAACAGAGAAAGGAGCTGGGGAGGCCTGGCGAACAAAAAGTGAAAAGGGTTCCTCGACAGTTACAAAGAGGCCCCGTGGATGGGTTGGGAGGGGGGGGAGTGGGAGTGGCCTTAATCCTGATGGATAAAGAGAAAGAGGGAGTGAGGGTTTGCAAGGCCATTCGCCGTCGAGGAATGAGAGTGGAGGAAGAAAATGCGAGGGCCGCAGATTCGATATGTGTGGAGGCGGGGGGTCGGGGGTTTAACATGCTTCGTGCTGCGCGGACAGAAGATGTGCTGTCACTCCGTAGTCAGCTTGGCTCAACCTCCCTCCAACCACGCAGGAGGTGGAAAAAGAACAAGTTGAAAATTGGATGGCCGTGTTCTTCTGACTAATTGCTTGATATGCTTTGCATTGTGTGGGTTTCATCTTAAAGACATTTTAATCTTTAAAAATCTTTAATCTTTATAGCCATCCCCCAAATCAACCACAGTCTTTAAAGAAATGTGAGTAACCACTTTGGCAACAAATCCCTGTTCCGCGCACATTTCTTTACGAGCAAACCGCAGCATTCTCGCTGAATGTGGCAGTGGTCCCTTTTTTTGAATTCCTTCCTGCTGTTGATGAGATGCGTAAAAGGCCCCGCAGTCTTCTTGAAAAGCGGTTCAGCAAAAGACATACAAATCTGTCATTTTCATCATGTTGTGTCGTGGGTAAACCAGTTTCCTGCAGCTTTCTACATTGGATATACTGTATGTCTGTGTGGGTTTATGGCCGTGGAGCTCAGGCCGGCCCGATCGATCTGGGGGAGCTATGGCATGGCTCTCGCAGAGGGGGCTACGGGGGGGCCTCCGTTCCAACTCCTCACCGCGTTCACCCGAATGACCTTGAACTTCGGCAGCGCACCTCAACCCCAGGCACACCGACTGCCTAATGCTATTATGCTGGGCCCTACATGCTAAAAGTCATTGGTGGTGATAGTGGCTGATTAGATTGTGTCCATTGATCGCGCGGCGTGCTGTTAGGACGAGGACGGCGTGGGCTGCAGCTCCTGCTCACGCACACTGACAGTCTGAGACGGAGGAGATGGAGCCCCATGCAGGGCAGCAGATTGAGTTATTGATCAGCCCTCTCCGTTCTCCTGTCTCTGTCTCTGTCTCTCTCTCTCTCTCTCTCCGCTGCTCTGCCGCAAGAGACTCGTCACCAGGATAATGAATTTCACTTATTGCGAATTAACGGCACAAGGTTTGTATGGTAATAATGGCAGACATCAGCTATCTGTCACCCCCTCCGGATTCCCAAAAGGAGGAGGGATGAAGGTTGTCACAGCCCTGTTACTGAAGTCTGAGGACTGTGATTTGAGCACGAGGGAGCTGAAAGCGAGCGAGTGTGTGAGGACGAAAGATTGGAGGAGAGAATTAAGCAGAGACGTAAGAGCACTGTGATTTCAGCATCACTGAAGCAGCAGAGACTTCTGATGCAAGAAATTCAGGTTTGATGGAGGAGAGCGAGGGGGGAATTGAAAGAGGAAAAGAAGACTGAATGGCAGGCCGCTCCGTGGAAAGGAGAGGGCAAAGAGGCAAGATGAGAGCGGATGATTCCCGGGGAGGCATAAAGAGATTGCGAAGCAGTAAAGTGGAGGGGAGAGAGTGAGATAGGCACCGGTCACGCAGTCACCAGGCAGCTGCTTGAGGGGCAGCCATTGTGTCTCCAGCACCCAGATTGGGGTGGCGGAGAATGAATAATGAGGTTTGATTACAGTCTACGAGACGGCACGTTGTTCGGGATCAATCCTCCGGGCAATTACAGCCGACACAGACAGTAGCCCCGAGCATTCCGCCCCGGCTGGGCGGAGCAATCGTGTCGGAGGACGGCATCATCTTCGTCAATGACTTGTTGCCTCCTCGTGCTGAAACCATTAGCAATCAGTCCGCTCCTGCAGCACGTTCAGCCGTATCATAAAAACCCCTCCAGCTCACCAGGAATTTAGCGCAACCACATGCTTCTGTCTATCATATACATGGACGCCTAGTATAACAAAGTGTTGAGTCCTGCTCGTTTCAGGTACGGCTTTGGCTTGTTGGATGCCGGGCTGATGGTGCAGCAGGCCGCGCTCTTCATCGCTATTGGACCACAGAGGGAGTGCATCCAAGCCGTCACACTTTACCCCACCAGGTAAAAAAAAATGTGATAATCATTTTTCAGCTAAAAGAAGACACTAAGTTTCCCTCGTTGCCACAAAATGATTTCCATAAGGAGATTATGGAGATTTTATGTTATATTTATGTGTAATTGAATGCTTTATTCTATATTATATTGCCTAATTATGGGAGGAAGAGGTTTGGCTATTGACTGACAGAACAGACCTTTTTTTATTGGTTAGGATCCTTTCTTCAGGAGGCAGGATCAGCGTGAACATCCAATCCGATGCTTGCCGGGGGAGGAATAATGAGATCAGTTCCCTGGAGCAGGTTCAGGTAAGGCAAACTTTTTTAACTAAATGAACTCGCCGGAACATGCAATGTTTTTGAAAATCGACATATATTTTTTTTATTTTACAAAGATATGATTTTCTTTTTGGCGCCAGTCAGGAATAATGTATGCGACAGGAATAGTTTAAAAGTTCAATGTATAGGATTTTGTGGCATATTGATGTAAGTGAATACCCCACGTCTCACCCTGCCCTTCCAGGCATCGTTGAGAATCTGCAGGGGCCCTCAGGTAACATAAAAACATGAAAGGCCCTCTCTAGAGCAGGTGTGTGGTTTGTTCATTCTGATCTACTGTAGGAACCTGACGGCAGAACACGAGGGAGCCACTCCTGATGTAGAGATATAGTCAAAGAGATCACTGTGTATGGCCACGAAATAAATCGGGCACTTCCTATTTGGTTCTATCTTGGGTGAATTTGTGTGAGTGTTTTAAGAGGTTACCTGGTGGATTATGTTTGCCCCTTATTTCCAGGATCTAAGCTTAAATGCCAAACTAATCTTTAAGTCCATACGAAACGAAGGAAAACTTGCATTTAAAATGGGGAAAGTCAGTCTTTACCTCCACATCTCTCGTATACTGTTCGGCTTTACAACCGATCTTACAGCTTTTGTTTTTTGCCCGTTTCCCTTGACAGGGTAAAAACCCCGAAGTGCATAAATTAACTTCTTAACTTCTGCTTACCACCGCGCAGGGCTAGAAGATTTTATACAAAATGTCTTCAGGTTTTTGTGTCATGAGTTTTCTCTGACAATAAAAGAAGACAAAAAAAAGACCCTACTGTGATGCGTGTTTCGTCGGCTGTGTCATTTGCAGAAAATGGCAAAATTGTGTTTTCTTGAGTACAGGCGCATGCATGCAAATGTGTTGGTGTATGACTGTGTCAGCAGGCATACGCACCATATGTGTCGATGTACGTGCACATTTGGGTAGGAGTTATCTACGTTTGTGAGGGTGTGTACTTAAATAGCAATGGGGGGAGAGAGAGACAGACAGACAGACAGAGGCAGAGATATACACAGAGAGAGAGAGCCAGAGTGTGTCAGCATGTAAATTGAAAAGGCTTCATCTTTGCGGCTGTGCTCCCTGGCAGAAAGCGTGGGTCAGACCATTGCTGCGAGGTGTGATTGATGGATGTGTTGCCGTGGTAACACGCCGTAAACAGGAGCGGGCTGTCAGTCTTTTTGCAGCTTGGCGGCTCTCTCTGCGATGTGCCATTGTCACACCAGATGTGCTGCGTGTGATGAACAGGGACAGGGAGAGTGTTTACTGGGGGGAAATGGGGGGGTGGGGTGGGGATGGCGGGGGTACGTAGCCTTATTTAAATCATTTAGATAATATTCCCCTCTGCCTTTTTGTTTTTGAGACTGTGTTTCCTTCTGCTCACTTTGTTTCTTTGTCTTTATCTTCGGGTGGCTGTGGACACATCCACATTGCTTTGGCCATCTGTCTGTCACACACAACATTGCAGATTAGATTTGGATTTCAACACGGGGAAACGTTACAGCTTAGCTCTGCACTGCAGCATTTCACTCGCGTTGGCCTAATCGGGAAGACCTATATTGCCTGTTTATGCCTGTGTCCCATGTTTTTTTTTAGTATTGACAATAATAAGTTCCGCAATCTGAGATATTTAAAGGAATAGTATGGCATTTTGAGAAATGTGCCTGCGTTATAAATATACACCTGATGCCAGCGGCTGGTTATCTTAGCTTAGCACAAACACTGGAAACAAGGAAACAGCCTAATCCTTCTTCTCATTAAAACCATTTATAATTGTCTCATATTTTAATTACTGCAATATTGTTTGGGCTGCTACATATCCATCATATCTTTTCCAAATGACGTGAAGTGTTTTTTTTTAAATGACATCAACAATCACATTCCAACAGACAAGATCCATCTGCTTTTTTTTTACAAAAATCCTATAACTGCTGTCAATGGATAAGGTAAATGTTTTTCACATTTTTCACAGTTTTTCATTTTTTTTTAGTAGAAACTCAATGTTAGCGAACTAGCTGAAACATTATTTCTTACTGCCTTACTGTTTCTCATCTTCTTTCAAAACATAGTTCCGAGATCCCTAGTTGTGGACTTCACTGAATATGACACGAAAATTAATTGTGTTCCTTTACAGCCTGTAGGTGTGTTTTTGCATATTTAGAAAGCGTCTGTGCTTTTGTTGTGTCTAAATCAGTATGACTGTTTTGTTTGGATGAGTAACAATGTTTTTTTGAGTGTTTGTTTTCACTTAAATCAGGAGAGGAATGAAGCTTCTTGGCTTCCTTCATGAAAATAATCGATATTTAATTAGTAAATTACCCGTTTTTACTCTTTACTAAAAGTGGCGAAAAGGCCTGGATCTTAATTGGTAGGTAACGTGTTTATATTGTTCTGCCAGTAAATCCACTTCCTTCCTCTTGTTTTCTTTCTCTGACATCTCTCCATGGGCCTCCTTGTTCACCCCCTACCTTTCT